>NW_004624766.1:19620592-19729895 GCF_000247695.1 Heterocephalus glaber
GCCTGAACATAAAAAGCCGTTTCAACCTGGCCTGTGGCCTTCGTGCTGAAACTAATCGACTTCCAGGGTCTGGGAAGGGCCCCTATAAAAGAAGATCAAACAGAACTCATTGGCAAACATTTCCCTTTTCGCAGGGCTTTCCTGGCACCTGTGTTATAAGGGTGCCATCCCCTGTGGGTGCTGAGGCCGGGAGCGGTCTCCCTGGTGTGCTGGTGTCCTGGGCACCAGGCCCTAGTGTCCTACTGCTCAGGCGTGCTGAGACCTTCAGAGAGGACAGTGCCTTCCGTGCCAGCGAGAACCCCAGCAGTGGCGGTGACCCTGAAGGCTGCCCAGGTGGGGCAAGGGGCACTTTACAGTTCTGTGTTCTTTAGTTTTTCAGCCAGCAGTGAACCCACCAGAATCATGACTTTGAAGAAATGCTTGGTTTGGTTTCCTCTGCTCTCTGGGTTCGCACTACACTGCTCTTATCTAAACGCTTAGAATTTTTAGACTGATTTGGGCTGATTTAATCAGTCAAAAAAAAATCACCAGCCAATTTCTGTGGTTTCCTTCTTTTCTTCTTCTCTTCCTTCTTCTTTTATCTAAATAGTAGTTCATCAAAGTAACCAAACTAGTTTGAACATGATTTGGAATCTGAAAATGTACACACAGACAATAAATAACACTGGGCTCTGCTGAAGAAGTGTACTTTATAGACTTATTTAAAAGCTATTTTTAAAAAGCAACTGTGTGATCCCTTCAAAGTTGGTGGAATTTCATATACCATTTTACTGAGTGAGGGAAAATTAAGGAAAAAAGGCTTATCCTTGGAATTTGAAGTGCAGGAAGAAGTTAGGCCCTACTGTGTCCCCACTGATGAATCAATATTCCAGTAGTGACCGTGCTGTATTTGAGTTATGAATTTTTATTTCCATTAGACTTCTAAAATAAAGAAATGTAGTGGGGAACTGTGAGTGAATTTAAATAATAAATCAGGAACAAAAGGAAATGGCTTTTCAGATCATCTTTATCACATAGATTTGAACATAGTGCCTTTTGTTAAATTATGTTCACCACGAATACAGCTACCAATACTCACAGCTTATTTTAAAATGATTGGATGTGAGCTATGTTCTCCAGCAGAAGCTTTGAGACCGAGCTGCATAATTTCAAATTGTAAATGCTATATGGGCTTAGGCTTTTTTTCAGTTGAGTGAGCTTATAATTTCCATTTTTGTTGCTATTAAATTCAATTTTTATTGCTTATAATGAAACACAAAGGAAATACAAAAATCAAATGGCAAGTCGATGATGGGCCTGAAGGAAATACCACCAACATTTTCCTTTCAGGGCCTGTAAAGCCGCCCTCCTGCTCTAGGTTTCCTCAGTCCAGTGGTAAATGTCTCCTGATAGCTCTCCTGGATGCCTTTGAAACCGTCTTTTCAGAGTGTGGTTAGTGAAGAAAATGGCAGAGCCTAGTGTGGGAAAACTTTGGGGGGCATCCTGGAAGATGAAAGGCGCTTTGCTGGAAAGTTCGGTACTTTATTTGGAGTTGTTTTTATCCTCTGCAGCAGGTTTTCCTGACTTTCGGGACACATGTCCATCTTAAAACTTGGTCTGTCCCCGGGTTTTTCTTCAGAAAGATAATTCTTGAAATTATTGAATTTCACTGAAATTTTGTACACCAATCTAACTCTGGGGAAAGAAACCCAGCAGCCATTTTACCTCCCTTTTTCTTTAAATGGGCTGCGTTTGTATTGTTTTCCTGCAAAGGTTAAGATGATATCAACAGAAAAGAGCGATTCATAATAAAACTACTACTGGGATGCAGTTAAAAAGGATAAAAAGCTTCAGCCGACCAACTGTTTTATTCTGGATTCCTATAAGTTTTACAGTTATCTTTACTTATTTCGAATGTTTTTATTGTAACCCTTCCCCATGTTGAAAAATATCTTTCTGTCCTTCGTCCTTACATACCACGCATATAGTGGAAACTTGGAGTCTTGGTTAAGTGGCCATATGGGCGCATAAACGATAGGGTAGAGGAGAGAACCGCATACACGGAAGGAAAACCCACAGCACATCCGTAAGAAGGCAAGTGCCATCGTGAAAGCAGGATAGGGATGGGCTAGGACTTTCCGCAGAGCACATTTGCAAGGGTTTGCTAATAGCCTTCCAAGCATGAAAAAATTTTCTCAGGGAGAAACTGAAGATGACGTGTCACATGTGTTGAAAGACAGCCTTCTTTTTTAAATACAGTAGAAAGCCAAGACAGTTTATCAAGACAGATTCTCAAAAAGACATGCGCGATGGGTCTGGGTCTTGGATAGGTCTTTTGTAAAGTCCTCAAAATAGATAAATAATTTCGAGGGCTTTTGTACTTAGAGTGTTCTTTTGGCTAGCCAGCAAAAATACGGCTAAGATTCAGGAAACACTAGAATGAATGAAATTTTAGGTCATAAAATACATTTTATAGCTATTCTCTTAAAAAGGCTAAATTTCATTCAGCTTTTCTGTCAACTGAAATAATAACCATGGAAGATATGAAAATCTTACAGTTTTACAAAACATTTAATATTTCTCATATTTACTAGCCAATATCTAGCATGTATTAATACATAACACAAATATTAGCCATACAATAATTACCTTTTGTGTGGTGTTGGGATTTGAACCCAGGACCACAAGCCTAGTGTGTCCTCTGTCACTGAGTTCCGTCACAGACCTACAGTAACTAACTGTAAAAGTCTGAGCAAGATACTGAGTGCAGATCAGTGGGCCTGTTCTTAACGTCCATCCTAGCACACTTGCAGTGTCTGTTACCAGCTAGGGCTCACTAGGTCTTCGCTCAGCAGCAGATTTTGCTGGTCCCCGGGTAAGTCGTGGTGGCGGAAGGGAGCGATCTTCCTGAACATAAAGGGCCTGTCTGGCAAGATGGGCAGGAGGGGAGCGCCCAGGAATCCAGTGGAGAATAGGTAGGTAGGGGTTTCAAGATTAGTCATCCAATTAACAAGACAGCTAAAACACAGTATTTTGAGAATATACAAGGTAACCTTCCTTCTCCTTAGCAAAAATAAATAAATGAATGGATACCATGTTTGAACGCTGAGTGTAGGAGACCAGCTGTACCTAAAACCCATTTCTCCCTGTCTTATTATTGGAATATTTTGAAAGCCCTGCCAGGCACAAGTCTTAAGGATATAAAGATGCAAAAAGCGGAGAGTTCAGTGTGCACAGGGTATTGATTCTGGGGCTCCTCGCTTGGACCCCACAATCTGCAGGTGCTCAAGGCCTACTAAATGGCGCGGTGATTACATAGAATTCACACGGTGTGCTTCCGATTGTGTCAGGTTGCTTACACTACCTCAGTGTGGATGTTGTTGTACCGCATTGTTTAGGGCAGAGTGATAAGTGAAACGTGTGCAGGTATTCGGTAGAGATGCGACTTATTTCCAACATTTTTGGATCTGTCTAGGAGGGTGGCACCCATTCATGCTAAGGCCTGCCTGGGTGTAATCTGACAGGTGGAAGACACCAAGCAAATCATCCCAACGAGTGTCAGCTACTTCTGTGAAATGGAAAGGTACTTACTGCAAAGAGGACATGAAACACAAAGCCTTTTACTCTGTGTAAGCGAAGGCTTTCTGGGTGGAGAAAAGGAAAGTAAGGGTGTTACAGGAAAAAGAGGGAGAGAGAGGCCCTGGTGACCAGGTACTGAGAGCAGAGGTGTGTGTGGTGGGTCTGGAAATGATACGGAATTGGAAGCAGAGACCATAACTTCTGGGCCCTGCTAAAGACATTTGAAGGTCACAGCGAAGGCCCCGTTCAAGATGTTTGACTTTATCCTAAGGGCAAGTGGAAGCTGTTTAAAGATCTTAAGTAGAAAGGGTAACATGATTACATTGGTGTTTTGTAAAGGTCACTCCTGCCCCCGTGGAGAATGGATTTTAGGAAGTGAGAGAGCGAGGGAGGAGGGTTGGGAGCTTCAGCAATCAGAGGCGTGGAGGCCAGGGCCACCAGGGAACAGGGGAGGCAGGAAAGGCTTCCTGAGATTTCCATACCTTTCACATCAAAAGCAAAGTGTGCCAGACCTTGAAACCCGGCCAGAGGCACGCTAGAGCCAGGCAGCAAGGTTGCGGGGCACTCTCCCAGAACGTTCTGTCCTGATGTCGTTCAGCTCACAGGGAAGCACGCACAGCCTTCAGAAGCCCGACTCTTCACGAAGGATATCACCCCCCAGCGGGACACTGTACAGGGTGTCACCAGGGAACTGGTGTGAACTTACAGATCCCGAAACATTCGGCGCCCCTGTCTCTTCAGCTGCAGTGTAGACTCGCTCTTCTTCCCCATGACATAACAAATGCGGAACGCAAAGGCTTCTCAGTTCTCCAACATTTTCATCTGCTACGTCACTCCCACGTCTGCCCCTGTCTGAACTGGTTCACTTATTTTTAATATCCCGAGATTTTTTTTAATCTTTGAAGAAACAGATATACTGTCAAGGGGACCGACGGCGGACACTGATGCAAAATAAGAACAGGATTCTCTCTGTAGTAGGATTTTCCCACACGGACCCTCTCAGCCTGGGAAAATCCACTGTGAGGACACAATTGTAGCTGCTGGCTTCCTTGTTGGCATCAGCTAAGTCACTCTGACCCCATTCAGCCACTCAGACTACTAAGGAATGACAAATGCAAATAAATGCAGAGATTTTACAGCGAGGACAATAACAACCATGTTTCCTGACTTTATGCTTTTCTTGGCGTTTCTACACTTTGAACACTCCACTCGTTTCTTCTGTCCTTGGGATTTCCCTTAGTGACCAGATGTAAACAAAACCAAATCTGTATCCACCACAATGCCTGAATAGCCAAGATCCAGGGCACCGGGTTTTACTAACACATAAAATAAAAGGAAGGTTTACCAGGGGCCAGTTAAAAAATACACGCAGTGCTAAATCAAAATTGCCAAGTCTTGCTTTTCACAGAAGGAACTTTTAAAGACTTTTTTTTCTTTTTTAGAAGTACTCATTAATTGCTTTTATGAAAACATTGGAAAATACAGACAGGCAAAAAGAAAAATTTAAATTGAGTGGAATTAATCCCATCACTCAGAAATATCAACTGTTAACATTTTGTTACATGGTTTTGCAGTCACATGCATTTCACGAAAGTAGAAGAAAATTAGGAACCCAGTGAGCAAAGCAGGGTTTGCTCTTCCTACCTCTGTGACTTCAGAATGTGGTGTAAGTCTTTCGTGCCTTGCTTTCTTCTTTTATAAGAAGGAGATATTAAAAGTTTCTACAGAGTTGTTAGGAGGATTAAATGAGTTAATAGTTTCTAAAGAGCTTAGAATAATGCCTGATATGTATCAAGCAATTATTATACAGTTTTATAATCCACTTTTAAGTCTTTTAATACAAAATTAATAGTCATTGTAAATTAAATACAGAATGTATTAAGAAGTAAAAGTCACCACTTTCTTATAGCTCATCCACCGTTCTTTCCACTGAGTAAAACACCATACACATTTCCCTTCCTATGGACCATCTTTCTGTGACTGCAGACTTTAACTTCCATCAAAAGGAAATGCATGTTATCAGCTCAGAATACCAGAGTCCAGACTCAATTTGAGGATATGGCACATAGCAATCACAGAGGTGATTCTAAGGGAGTCTCTCCTAAGAATTCAGTTCCTAAACATACTAAGAAGACCTATATGATATTCATATTTTTGGAACTGATGAAATTGATGTTTGAAGGACCGAAAGAGTTCTATTTAGTTTGTCAGTCCTGATTGCATACCTCCCTAGGTTTTGTTTTGTTTTCTATTGTTTTTGGTTTGTTTCGAGACATGAGCAACATTCTAAAAATCAAGTCAAGGATTTAATCTTTTTGCTAGCTGCAGCCTATTCTTAGTTATTTATATTGTTCAAATTCATAAGCAAAATAAAGTTTATTGAAAAAGCAGTGACTAACAATATTTAAACTTTATCACCCGTTGGTGCGACACTCTTCAGAGTTGTCTGGAATATAGCATAGGTCTTCAACTTTGCCATTTCTCTGATACAGGAGGTCCAAGATATGATAGAAATAACATGAGCAAGTTATAGAATTTCAGAGAGGAGGAATTTTAGAATTCTTTAGAAGTTGGCAGTTTTTTGGCAAATTGTGTGGCTGCTGCTTTTCTGCCAGCTGAGATATGAAACCTGGGGAAGGCTGGATGGCCAGTGTTTATTTCAGCATAAGATTTGCACATTGAGCTACAGTCCTCTGTAGTAATCTTCAGCCGTGACTATAGACACGGACTAATCAATTTAAACAAATACAGTATGAATGTCAAGAGGTTGGCCTGGTGAATTCCAAACTTTTCTTTCAGAAAAGGCTGGACTAAGAGAAAAATATGCTCTACCACAGCTATTATCTGGTATCTGAATCAGCTGTTGGCAAACTGGTTCTCACACGTCTTTGAGGCATATGGAAATTGATGATGAAAGTGTCTAGTGTAACTAGAAATATAATTTGATGAAAACCGAAGCAGTGAACTGTGAGAAACTGTTAAACCCATGTCATCAAACAGTGTTTCAAAAATAGTGAAACAAATACCAACCCTTTCTAGGTAATATTGGGGAAAAATGAGAAAAGCAAATGGTATGCACAAAACGTTTAAATATATGAGGTAATGCTCTTTTTAATTACTACTATTACAAAGACCACTTCAGAATTCTACACCCAGACCTCGTTCCATTTATCTCTCAGTAGACAATGACATCACGTCTCCTCTAAATTATGCAGGCTCAGGGGACGGAATTGGCCCGTTAATGGGGAATGCCATGTTTGGGGCTGGCACAGTACTGAAAGCTTCTCTCACATTATCCCCAAACTGAAAAGCACGTTTGATCGTGGCCAAATAATTCAAAACGTTCCCTCTAGACTTTCAGCCTCAGAAAAACACGAAGAACAAAAGTAGAACTGCGCCGTGAGGTATAACCATAAAATGTCACAGAAGGAGAAGTCTGAGGGTCAGAAGGCTCCAGTCACCTGACAGCCCGCAGTTCCAGAAGTCCCTAAAAGTCACTGCACACTGCCTGGGTTTGGGACAAAGTCAGAGGCTGCTTTGTTCTCACTGCGAGGGAAATCAAAACCGACCCAGACTGCACAGGGCCAGTGCGCTTCGCCTTCTCGCTCACTCTGTGCTCAGCACAAGGAAATGACTTATGTTCAGAAAAGTCTGCGATTCTGTTCCTACTAATCCACGTCTGGGCTGGCAAAGTGCCAAAACACAATCAAAGGGGGGCAGACGCCTGCCCTTTCAAACAGGCTAGAAAATCTGTACCGAAAGATCACAGGCCGGCAGGGACAGCTGGAAAAATTGGAGCCGGGGCTCTGGTTTTTTGTGCCAGCGTTACACTTAATGCAGAGCGAATGCAGGGGGGAGATGGAGCTCTGTGTGCACTCTGCTCGGGCAACTCAGCGTTTGCAGAGCGACACACTACAACCTAACATTAAAAGCCCTGCTGAGGCGCAGAATTCATACATCGGAATCCAGCAACAAGTTGCTAACACAATAAGACAAGCACATGCAAAGAATCGCGAGTGAAGAAATTTCTCCAAAACTAGTTAACAGGAAGATGTTTCGCAAGTGACCTTTAACAATTATTTCTTTGGGAAAATATTCCCTAGGAATGTATTCACCCAGACAGAACTTCCTGCAAAGTGGCTTGCCATGTGTAAGCCACAGTGATTTTCCAATCAAAGACTTTAGGACATTTGTGATTTCTGTAAAACACATAGGTGATTTTTCTTGGGCTTTAGTAGTGGTTTTATTCACAATGGACAATAAATGCTAAGATGTTGGATGCAGTTCTCTATCATTTCTTTGTTGGATGGGTCTTTTCATTCACGGGTCAATTACATTAAAATTTTTCCAGGTGAAGTGTATTGCTCACAAGTGAAATCCTGAGTGTAAATAAGCTGCAGTATTTTATTGAGATGCTGTTGCAGGTCTCTGGGGTGCAGGACTACGCAGGCTGTTTTCAGCCTCCCACATTCTGTGGTCTTTGACAAGCATGAAGAAACGCAAGACCAAAACAGTCCTCAGAACACAGCTGGTGGCTACAAAGAGCTGCATTGGGAATGCCTGTCACCAAAGACAGCAGCTCTGAAACCCAACCACGGGAAGAAAGAGGTAAAAATCAAGCCAGAGAAAGGAGGAGGTTACAGTGGGTGAAATATAATACGAGAGCACGAAGAAGAAAACATTCAATCCCGAAAAATACCAGCAGCTGGAATCCCCAGCATATATTTTCTTCTCTTTTACTTCTAAGGGGTTCATTAATAAAGAAGTTTAGAAATGTACTACAGACAATTTATTTTTTTATTTTATTTTTTGGTACTGGGGATCGAACTTGGGACCTTGTGCTTGTGAGGCAGGCAGCAGAACCACTGAGCTAAATCCCCAGCCCCTGAGAAGTTTAGAAACGTAGATGGCCAACGGCACAATTACATTAAAAAAAAAACCTTCTCAAACCTTCTGACATCTCAGGAATATTGACTAATAAATTCCAGAAAAAGGAAGGTCTCTTCCTAGAAGCAACACATTTACTCTTTCACTCCATTATTTAATATTTTCATCTTTGATAAAGCAACACTTCAGTTTGCGTATGATCTCATTCTCTATTTTTTCAAACCTGCATTTTTTGATATTCATGTCTTCTTAGGTCAAAATTCTTTTTAGGGAGAGAATTTGATGACTCACTGATAATACATATTAGAACATGTATTCTTATTTAAATATGTACATAAATACCTTGAAGTTTTTTAGAAAAATATTCAGTTAATAAACACACACATACACATGCACATATACATAAGCTCATGCATCCCTAATATGTAAATTCTTCCAACAAGACTGGTAAAGATAAAACCCTAAGCTAATATGGAGCTAGACTTCTACTTTCCCAGCCTCTCAATATTTTTTTTTTCTGGTTTTCCAAATAAACAGCAGGCCCTGAGGGCTCTTTGAACTCACTGGTGTTTAGTTTAGCAATCGCTGGTTCGTGCTCTTACTTCTCCCGGTTATGTCTGTGTGATTGAATAGCTCCACCCTGGCCCAGGCAGTGAGAACTGGAGGGCCTGTTTCTAGAAGTCCTGCCCTCCCTGTTGCTGTCTGTGATAAACCAAATAAGCTTTCTTTGCCTCAGCTGTTTTCTTACAATCGTGTCTGTTTAGCAGCAGTGGAGTGAAGCTTCATTTATGAAAGTTGCTCACCATGGAAGCACAGCCTTCTACTGAGTTGTGCAGGTGAATGTAATGGACAAGTACCGGCCTCCTGATGAAGATATTAATTAAATATTCAGCATTGAAGTGACATTTAGTTGTCAAGAAATTAATACGACACATCTTCATTCTATTGATTGGGATTCCTTAGCTTTAAACAATAGGATCTGACCCTGGCTAGGTCAGCAGCAGGGAGTTTATTGAGGAGTGACAGGATTACATCAAGCAGGAAGGCTTGGGGTGTGGGATCCATTCTCTAAAGATGGTTGTACCAATACATAGCTTCTCACACGTTTTTCCTACACTGTGATATCGACTGTTCTCCCTGGACAGGTGGGCAGGTCTATGTTCTTTCCACTTGATCCTGAGTGGATTTCTACAGTTCTTCAATCAAGAATACAGGGCTGAGACTGGCTTGGTACTGCCTTCCCAGTACTCTGGGAGGCTGAGGCAGGAGGATCACATATTCCAGTCCCACTTGGGCAACATAGCAGACTCTGAAAATAAAAAATCAATTAAAAGGGGCCAGAGATTTAGCTCAGTGGCACAAGGTTCTGAGTTTGAACCCTGGTACCAGAAAAAAATCAATTAAAAAAAAGCTGGGATAAATTTCAGTGTGAAATTTCCAGTTTCACTACCCAGTACTGCAAAAAAAGAAAATCGGGTGCAGAGTACAGAGGTACAGCACATACTTAGCATGCACGAGGTCCAGGATTCAATCCCCAGCATTGTAAAAAAATAAAAATATAAGATTTGAAAAAGAAGTGCAGGCATGTCACCAGATGATACCAAGGGCTAAGTCAGAAAAGGAGATAGGGTTTCTGTCTGGACCCCTCTTGGGTCATGGATCTTTGTATTTCTAACCATATCTGACATTTAGGAAATGTGGCCACCCTCAAGCCCACATGTTGGATAAACCACAGAAAGGTTTTGAGAAAAACTCCCGTGTCTGGTCCCTGCCTGTTCAGGTTTCCATTACACAGACACCAGATGTGTGAGCAAGACTTCAAGCCCCATCCCATGCAAAAGATGAGTAGAGGAGAAAAACCTCCCACCTGGGTAAGCCCTGGTCCAGCCTGCAGGCTCAAGGAAAGAGATTATGTCGTAGTTAACGTTGTTGTGTAGTGGTGGTGGTGATGATGTTAGTGCTGATGTTGTTGCTTTGAGCCACTAACTGGGAGCTGGTCTATTAAAAGCTGTAGTTACTGGAACATTTGGGTAGAAAGCAAGAATGAAGGAAGGACAACCCAGAGCGCTGGGAGCCAAGAACTGGAGAAATAGCTCGTAACGATAGAACATAGTGTGAGGCAGCTACCAGGGCCACTCGGCTCCAAATGTCTCTCCAGTCCTGTGTCACTTGCCTCAGATTCTGAGTCCTGGAGAGCACATCCTGGAGACCTGTGCCTGATTGGGTGGAGCTGAGGTGCCTGCCCAGGAGAAAAGCAGGGCTTCACAGTGCCTGAGTGTGTCCTTCTCACCAGGACTGTAACATGGGAGGAGAGAAATTACCAGGGAAAAAAACCCAAACAAAAATCCAGAACAAGGCTGGAGATGTGGCTCAGTGGTAGAGCACTTGCCTGGTGTGTGTGATTTCCTGGGTTCAATCCCCAGTACCACGAAATAAAAACAACCCGGAATATTTTTCAGAAGGGCAGATGCCAGAAAGCCAAAAGCCAATAAGGTTCCACTCAGACACATTTGCATTCTACTTAGATAAACAATTTTCCATAGTCATGGTATCCTTGAATACAAATAAATTGCACATAAAATGTATTCTTTGTTTGCTAATGATGTCAGTAAATTGTATCAGTAGTCTTCAAGATAAAGACACTTATGGATGTTAGAATATATTAGGGTCCTTCCTTCTTTTATTCCATCCTTTCCTTTCTCTCTTTAAATGATTTTTAGTAATTTAATATCTAGCACCCAGTCTATGAAATATTCACCAACAGAAGACAAGAGTTTGCCCATTACAAAAATATGCAGGACTGTCTTAACTCGCTTTTTGATCAAAATAGAAAGATGAACAATAAATTTTAAAATACTCAAAAAATTTTCAGGACCATTATTTCTCAAACACTAGGGTCCCCTTCACTGGCATCTAAGCCTTGTCAAATGCTATGGCCCAACACACACACACATAATTGCCTGAGTCGTTTTCAGTCAAATAAGGTCCTCACTTTCTTGAAAATAGTAAGACTCACTGATTGGTGGACTGGATCAAAAGTTTATTTGACTGAGTTGAATGGCCATTGACCCAGCGACCTCATGGATAGCAAATGGAAAGGGTAATTTTTTCTGATCTTTGTGCTCATTCCAGTTTTAATCTGTGTTAGTTATTTAATAGAAGCCATCATTCCTTTTTTAATAAGGGCACACTGTTAAAACGATTCCTTATCAATGAGATTTCTCTATGATATTAAACAGGAGAAATAAAGAGATTTTTTAAAAAACTGAGATGTTTTCTTTTTTGTAGAAAAGATATCTGTACATTTCCCAAGGATTTCAATCAGATTACCTATATGCAGACACAGCATACTCTGAAGTAATACACCCAGGCTAAGAAAGTGTATTATTGTTTCCTACATATAAATCTTTGTAGAGTAGACTTGAGAATACAACCAAACATGACTTTGTCATAGCAATTTCCAGTTTAATCCAATTTAACTCTCCAGTGGGTCATTTTTCCAACAAGTGTTAATTGTACCTGCTGTGTACTGCTGCCAAATAATGAATCTGCCTGGCTTTTGTTTCTTGTTCATGTAAGGTAACTGTTAGGGTTCAGATCTAAAATGTCCCACAAAGTCTCATGTGTGCTGAAGTAGGGATTTTGGAAGGTGATTGGACCGTGGGGTGCTGACTCAGTTGTGGACTCATCCGTGGATGAGTTCATAGCTGGACGTGTGGTTAAGAGGTAGGGTCTGGACGGAGGAGGTGGGTCTCCGGGGACATGGCCTGGAAGGGTGTCCCTACGTCCTCCCTCCTCTCTCTCAGCTCCTGCCACGAGGTGAACATTTTCTGTGACACACCCTTCTGCCATGCCATTCTGCCCTGGAGCCAGTCAGCCATGGATTGAACCCTCTGAAACTGTGAGTCAAATAAACCTCTCCTCCTTATACTGTGTGTGTCAGGTGCTTTGTTCCAGTAGACACCAAGGTGACTGAAGTGGTAACCTCTAAATGCTTGGAGCTCCTCTAGCGAGCTGAGGATTTTTGTTACTCCTGGTAGTCAGCTGGGGCCACACCTGATAGGTTGCAGTCACAGCTGGCTCATGGCTGGCCTCGAGGTATAGTATTTTATACTAGAGAGGTGACCAGGTTAAGAACAAAAAGAAATCCCTTGAGTAGACCCTGAGGCTTTGCACCTCCCCTCTCCCAGGGAAGGGAGCTAGACATTGGGTACGTGGGGAGTGCCTCACCAATTGCTCCTATGTAATAAAACCCCAAGGGCAGCTCTGGACCCTGAGGCTCCAGTGTTCTTCCCTGGTTGGCAGCACCCTGAGTTGTCCCAAATCGGTGCACTGTGAGGAAACACACATCATGAGGACAAGGAAACTTCACAGCTGGGCCCTTGCAGACCCTGCCATTTATGGCTCTCCCTCTGCACTCTTTTGCTATAGCAAATAATTAATTCTGATGTGCTCCTGAGCTCTGTCAGGTGTTCTAGTGAATTATCGAGCCTGTCAAGCCAGCGGTGGGGAATGGGACTTGACATTTGTGGCAAGCTGGCCAGAAGGGGCATAGGGCCCCTTTGGTTTGGTTGGGTGGTGTCTGAAGCGAGGGTGGTTTGTGGAGGTGCCCTTCACCATGACACCTGGCTTCTCTCCAGGCAGTGGGCATGGAGCTCATTACAGTCACTTGGAGGCAGGCCATGAGCCCATGTTGAACAAAACAGAGTTGCTTCCTAACTCAAGAGCTTAAAGTGGAGAGAGATGAAAATATATCCAGGAAACCAAACACAGAAACTTTCTTGTGTACAATGAATTAAGTTTACAAAGACTGGTGGCCTTAAGTCTATCTGTTCCCAAACCCAAAATGATTCCTACAATGGATGAGCCAGATCATAAACCGATGCTTGGTGTCCCTGTTTCCTTCCCGATCTTACACCACTAAGGGTAGTTCCCATCATTCTCACTGCATATACATTCAGACATAATGAGGTTAATAATGCTCATAAAACACCTCAAAGTTAAGCACAAACATGAGAAGGAAGAAAAACACAAAATGACTAAGATTAGAAGGACTGTCCACAATCACTTCTGTCTTCAGTTGTCAGTGAATAGAACAGCCTGGGCTTTGACCCGGGCAGAGCTTTGTTTACCTGAGAATTTCTTAAATTGGACTTCAGAAAGAGCAATGGATGGATGGATGGGTGGGTGGGTGTAGAGGCTCCTTTAGAGCAGAGTTCAGGGCAGGTTGAGTAAAATTATCCAGGCAGAGTAGAGAGAGTGTTGAAGAAGGAAGATTGAAGAGGTACAAAGGGCCTTGCGGTGGATGAGAATTTGGTAGATTGGAAGCAAAGGGCAGCGCATCCAGGCAGTGAGCTTAGGAGTGGGGAGACAATTAGGGGCGGACTCTGCCCAGTGAGCCAGAGCTGGCATCCAGGCTCGAGCGTCCCAGGAGGTGAGGATTTGTGGGCTCAGGTAACATGGCTGACACTGGGAACTGTGTATAATCCAAAGAAGCTACAATAACTTGAGCTAAAAACAGGGATACCTGGCATGAATTGAAGCAGGTGCTATACGAGAACATGATGCATTAGCTGATCTCAGTGGGTAAGGTTGAATGTCAGATTGCTGTTTGAACACAAGCACTGTGGCGCTGGCCACCTTGGGTCTGAGCTCCATGGCGGAGAGGCCTCCTCGCTGCGTGGCCTGCATGTTCCGTGGCCCGCATGTCCCGTGGCCCGCATGTCCCGTGGCTGGGTCCCCACACCCCCAGCCTTTGGCCCCCAGGAATGGTGGGTGCTCCATGCCCATCCCTGAGCTGGGCACTAGCAGGCCAGGTTGTGATGTATGAAGCCCCTGAGGGTCTTTATGTTTGGGGAGGAAAATTCCTTGGAAGACCAGACTTGTGAGGCGAAGGGAAAGGGATCTGAAAGGCAGAGGGTGAGGGTTCAGCTCGTGGCTGAGGACTGGCACCTCTGGTCTTGACGTCATCCACCCGAGTGAGTGCTGCACACAGTGGAGCCCCCTGGAGACTGACCTGACTCCTCCGCTCACGTCCTCCAGCCCAGAACTGTCCAACTTGAGCCCCACAACCTTCCTTAGCTACGTTTCCCAAGACTCCCCCAGTGTCGCTGCGCTGACATTCTTGTCGTCCTCCCAACTCCTGGCGTCTTTCCCCACCAGTGCACACGCTGCTCCTTTGGCCAAAGTATTCATGTTTCGTGGTCTTCCGCTTCTAAGGCGCCTTCTCTGAACTTACGCTTGAAGGTCACTTCCGGTCCAGAGTGCCCATGCCTGGAGGACACAGGTTTGGCGGTGGCCCAGTTTGCCTTTTATGTCACACTGCTTCGCTTTCCCTGTGTGTGATGCAGAGCGCCTGAAGTGTGTAGCACAAACCCCCGGGCTCACAGAGGCAATAATCCAGCATCACAGGCCTAGCAGGGAGTAGCTCCGAATCTAGCACAAGTGTATCTCTCACACTTATGTAACACACAAATTTCTCCCTGTGAAAAGGGAAATCCCTCACTATCTGGCTTGAGCAGTATGTACGTATGTCTGTTCGTATCTGTTTAGTGGTACTGTGGATAGAACCCAGGTCCTTCATGCTGAGCTATGTCCCCAACCCGTTTTTAAATTTTACTCTGAGACAGGGTCTCACTAAGTTGCTGAGTTGCTCAAGCTGGGCTCAAACTTGCCATCTTCCAGCTTCAGCTTCCCAGAGGGCTGGGATTAACAAGCATGTTCCACTATGCTCAGCTTCATTGTACTTATTTTTATAAATTTAATTCTATGGCAAGAAATAAAGCTATGCCATTCACTATACTAATATAAAATTTTAAACACAAAATTTAAATTTAAATATGGAGGCATTTTAAAATTAGGTATTAGTCCAGTGTGTGTGGAGGTGCCAAAGATTTCTGAGCCAATACACAAGCACCTGCCGTCAGGAACATGCTGTTTCATGAGGTCAGTGCTGTCACTGCAGATGGCTGGGTCTGGAAACACCCCAGATGCACAGGTCACAAAGGTGTGGGCCTCAGCTTAGCTTCATGGGAAGAGGTGGGGCTTTTCCAGAGCAGGCCAAGGAGAGGGTGTAGGTGCTGGGCACATGTCCTCCAAGTGGGTCCTGCACCCCCATTTGAACTGAGGGTCTCCCTTGTGTGCTAGGCAAGTGCCGCAACTCTGAGCCACATCCCTGCCAAAGGAATAGATTTTTTTAAACATCCTATTTGTCTGCATTGTCAAATTTCTTAGAGTTAAGAAGGTGTAAATGTCTATGACAGTAAAAGAAAATTCAAGGTGACCAAAGGAAACTTTGCATAAATTTAAGATATTACTCTATGCCCAGTGTTTTCTAATTTTGATCTCAAAGTAAGGGTGAGAGGGTTTGGTGAATTGATTCTATCGGGAGTAAAATTTCTGATGTTCTAGTCTGACTGTATTAGACTGCCTGCCTCCTACCCATAAGAATATGGAACTGCTAGTTATCGAGTGTCTGTGGAGTGCCTAACACCCCGGTGATTATCGCTTATTCTATGATAACCTGGCAAGGAGAGTGTTGTTACTGCCGTTATAAAGGCCAAGAAAATGAGCCTTTGGAAAATTAAACGGGTGGCCGAACTCACACAGCTAAGAACAGGCCCTGGCGCTGCCGGGCTCCGAAGGTTAGTGCTCTGCCCTCTCCCAAGAATGGAGCTCTGATTCTTGCTCTGCTGTCACCAGAGCCAGTTCACTCACCGGTTTGGTTTCATCGGAATGCAGAGCTCTTTTCCAGAGCAGATGCCAAGCAAGAGGATTTTGTTTGTGTGTCTTGAGGGTTCGGCCGTCAAGGCTAGGAAGAAACTGCTAAGACAGAGCTGTCACTTTTACAGTTACCAGTAGCTGGTCCTTAATCCAAACCAGCCGGAATATCACATTTGGGTCCTCACAACCTCATCCCATACATGCATTTTTTACTTCCGTTCCACTGACAAGAAAACAGGCATATTGGGCAAGCCACTAAGTTACCCAACTGCACCCAGCATTCGGGCCCAGCACCGTGACAGCAGTGTGCAGCACTCGGTGAGCAGACCAGGGGCCCTCGGGGAGGACAGGCTAGTACGTGCACAGCTGCATTGGTAGAAGTTCCTCCTGCAGCTTCCTTAGGAAAGTTGAGTCTTGCCAGTGCCCCTTGTAATAGTCCTTTTCTTCATGCTTCCTCCTCCCTAGTTGATATAGATGGATACTTAGGTGACCTTAGGCAGTGTATGGGTTTTCTGCCAAAAATTTTTTTAAAAAATCTTTATGGACCAGAGTAGTGAGCTTTTGAAGAACCTCGAATAGAAACGTGTTGTATGAATTCCATAAGCACACAGCCCAATCTGAGCTACTTCTCCACTTGGTCCAATTTTGAAGTGATGAAAGAGCAGCTATGTTTTACCAAAGCTCCAATATTTTTATGTTCTGTTAGCAGAGTTTGCTTCCAAAAGAAAACCTATATAATTTGCTCCTTCTGGAAAAATTGCAGTTCTCAGGACTATAATATTTAAGGATATTAACGAGAAATATCCAAGGGAAACTCTAATCATTTGAGGAAAAAACATACATTTTCTGTGTCAAGGCAAAGATATTCCAGTGCTGTAAGTGGGCCAAATTATGAGAATTAGTCACACTTTTTCTATAGCACTTGCCAGAGCAGTTAAGATAATCTATGCTTGACTGCATCATGTGGTCCAGTCAGGATTTGGCATTTAAGGATGACACATGCTAAATTGAAAATACCTACTTGTTCAAAACAGAGTAAGAGAATTCAGTGGGTGCTTTTTCATATGTCAGGGGTTATCGGAAGCTGTAATTCAGGGAAGAATGAAAGGAAGAGATATAGTTTGCTGGATAGATTAGTACCACGTAGGGAGCTCTCAGCCTCTGCAGTGAGGTTTCCATTTGACAGGCAAAGAAAAGAATGACACTTCTTGTTGTGGTGATGGTTTGAGATGGCCTTGCTGTGCGACTCAGGCTGGCTTCCAACTCACAGTCTCCATGCCTCAGCCTCCTGCGTACTGGGCTTGTGCACCACCACGCTCAGCCTCCCACACACTTGGATGGTGACAGTCCGTGGTAAAGCATTCAAATCCTTCTACAGTTTGTACCAGTTGCCAAACTATGCCCCCTCCCAAAAACGAAAGAAAAAGTTAACACGAAGCAACAATCTCTGTTCTTCCAACCTTGCCAGCCTAGCAATGATGGGAAAAGAATAATAATGAGTTGGATGATACATGATGAACCATTCACTTTTTAAGTTTATATGGGACTTCACATTTATCCTAGAACAGCTTTCAGCACTGGCTTTGAGTGCCTGTAAACTCATTTCTAGGTTGTGTAAGTGCAAGATTTCATCAGGTAGGAATAGTACAGGACATATAATAGGCAATGCAAGTCATTTTTATCTGATGTCAACATTACAAGTAATGTGTTAATTTCAATAGGGTGAATCATAGGGAACTGTCAATATTCTGCTGTTATTGAACTACAAAATGTCACTTTTCATGGTTCAACCTGATATTTTAAGATGTAAATAAACCACAAGAAAAAACTGTTATTTTTGGACTTCTAACAATATTGGAATTACACTGGAATTTGTTCAAATTTACAGAAGCTATAATGATTTGAATATTTTGGCTTCCTGATTGCATTTGGAAGTGGTAGACTGAAAAATAAATAGAATATAAAGTGTCCTGACATCTTTAAGTATTAAATCAGACTGGTTCAGCATGGTTGATACTTTCAAAATCATCTTAAACCCAAACAAACGGATCATAAATTGACAATGCCGAACTTCCAGTGATTGCTGGAGTGTTTTCTTTGTCCGCCTGCGTGATACTTAAATGCTACAGAAAAGCATAGATAACTCCCCTTTAAGAAACTCTGCTGCCATACACAGCATCTAATGCCTGTGCAACAGCAGGAGAATTAAAATAAAAACAGAAAAGGCCACTGTGCAAAAGGAATTATAAAGACTAACCAAAGATATGGTGAATTTATGAAATTCATTATAGTAAAAGACACATTGCCACAAATCCCCCTCAAAATATTCCCTTTGGCTTTGAACACACTTAATCCCATCATTCTTGCCACTTTATGGAACATTTCTGTAAGTCCTCTACTGTGAGTGTCTTTTTGAGTTGTGCTTAACAGCTAATGGTGAGTGCTGCTGCCAAGTGTCATCCAACAGAAAGCCAGGCTTGTTAATACGTCACAGTGTGTCCTTGTCTACTTTATGCATCAGGGCTGGCACAGAGCCACTCCGGCTCTTCCCGAGCCAAGATGACCATGGAGGGAAGGAAGTGTTCTGAATGGATCAGGGCATCGAGGCATCCAGGACAGTGCAGCTGAAGCCACTCAGCAAAGAGGACCCCAGAGCTGCTGGAGAAAATGGCAGGAGTAGGAGAACAAGTGTGTTCAGAGCAAGGGGAAGCTTCTGAGGGGAATTCATGGCAATGCATCTTTTACTGCAATTTTTTTTTTTTATTTAAACACACACCATATTTCTCTGTCCTATCTCGCAGTCACTATGTCGGTCCCTTAACATGGACATTGAAATCCACTTATCACTTAACCCACAGAAACATTTTTCCAAGAGTGAAGACTCAGTGACTCATTACCATGATTGCTACAGAAAACCAAAGGTCACCTCAGTCCCAGAAAGAGCAATTAGCCAACCAGGAAATTAGTTCCTTCCACTTTTTTATTTCAAAAATTTCAGACCTACATAAAAGGGCGGAAAGAACACCAGGCCATCCCTACAGCCCTCACCTAGACTCGAAAATTGTTCAGTTGATAGTCTCTTGCTCCATCTATGCTGAGAGTCATAAATCATCAAAGATGTATTTTAAAGACTTTCCAGGGATTTTAAACACTTTCCATGTCAGCTGTGCACCCCCCTCCCCATTAACCAGTTAAGCAACATGGAAAATATTCATAGAAAGATCTGCCATCCGGAATGACAGGTCACCACCTTCGGGAAGCCCACGTTGATCACGTGGGTCTCTTGGTCAGAAATGTTCACCCGTGCTCTCGGTCCATCACCACAGATCTCAAGCTTCTCAGTCTAGGACGGACATTCACCTGGTACCACCTCGATGGCTGCTCTGGGGTGACACTGTGGATGCCCTGCTGCAGCACTTGGTAGAGAGAAATACAATAAAACCTTGGTGTGCGAGCATAGTTCTTCCAGACACATGCTTGTAATCCAGACCTCTTGTATGTCAAAGCCCATTTCCCCATAAGCAATAATGGGAACTCAGATTATTTGTTCTCCAACTCAAAAATAGTTAGGTAAAAAGGGTTATGATGCGGTAATATATTACAAAATAAGAAAGTCAACACAAAATATACAGACAGGTAAGCAAACTAACCTGCACTTTCCTTTGAAAACCCATGTGGCAGTTGGGAGGACAGCAGGTCGTGGTGTGGGATGACTCACTATCAGGGAGTCACTGCTGTCTGTTGGCCCAGTGGAATCTTTCTTTTCCTGCAACTTGAACAAGGAACCTGTCCAAAGTTTTGCCTCCTTTTGAGGATTTTTCAGAAATGTGTCATTGCACTGTCGTTAAACATATTCATCACTTGCACTGCTACAGCCTTATTTGGGTGGTGCTTTTCTACCAGTTTTGTGCTGTTTCCCACTTTTTCCACATCTCCCTAGTCTCATTCAAAGTGAGGGATTCCTTCGCTTTTTTCTCCTCCTCCCTGCAGAGGAGATTTCCTCCATGACCTCTTGCTGTTGGGAGCCAATCACCTACAATACTGTAGCAAGAGAGAGAGAAAACCATTGGCTCAGTTGTGACCGTGGGATGTTTGGCATCCCATACTGCTGGTAATGCAGGACATCACCCGGTCACCAAGTTAAAATCGACAGGTGTTTGCGCTCGCTGTGGAACACTTGCAGAACGAGTCACTTCCAGTCCAAACTTTGACTGTATTGCTTTGCCAACTCTCTGAGTGAGCTAAGAGTCTGTCTTGGTGGCTGGTCCCCAGAGTGCTGGGCTCGGGACGGGGCTGGCACGGGCAAGCGGTCAGTGGGGCCGGCCTGGCAGGGGACAGCGATGAAGGTGGTGCTGCTGGTTGGCCTGCATGGGTCTTGCCTGCTTCTAGCAGAGACATCACCTTTGCTTTAGGTCCCACCTTCAGATTCCACATCAGGGCGGTGAAAATGAACAAGTCCGTCCCACGCCTACCGGCCACTGCAAGCACTGCTGGGCCCTGGCCTGGCCACTCCCCGCTCGGCCTTCTTGGCAGCCTCTGCCCCTGCACCCTGCAGCCAAGCTCATCTTCATGCTGCTGTCAGGCACACAGGCGGGGCTCCAGAGACCCGCAGGTGAATGTCCACATCCCCCATGGTGACCGGCCAGGCCCGCCCTGGGGTTCATCTCCTCACCGCTTCCCTGGCTCCGCTCATAGTGGTGCAGTTCCCGATCCTCAGCAGTGCCAAATGCTCTTTGCCTCATAGATCCACTCAAAGCCAGGTCCTTGGCGAGGCCTTCCCCGGGCAGCCTGGACGAGCCTTATCTCCCCTACATTGATCTCTCTCTGCCCCACCACCCTGTGTGCTTTGTTATATTGTAGAATGCCAGCCCTCTCTTACGTCTCTGTTACAGGTTTATTTGCTACCAGCCCACACTGGAGTCTGGCTTTCTAGAAGCCGTGGCTCTGTCTTGTTCATTGCTTAAGAACAGTCCCTGGCCAAACACTCGTTTGTTGGTGATGATCTGATGGACAGAAGCACTGAGCGCAAGGACCTGCACACTGTAACCCAACATCTGTTAGCTGTTTTACCATCACTGTGTTCCATTTAGTGAGACATCTGTCAGCAGCCCCTGCTCATCTCTCTCATGTTTGTATCTCAGCACCAGCATAGTGCTCAGCACCAAACTGACTGTGTTGCTTCTAAATTTTTAATAGTATCAGTCACCTTTCCTGTTGCTATAACAAAATATCTATCTGACACTTGGAACTTAAAGGAGGAAAGTGAATTTTGGCTCACAGTTGCAAGGATTCAGTCCATGGTCAGCTGGCTCCAAGGCAGAAACATCATGGCAGAAGGGCCTGGTGGAGGAGGGCTGGTCACTCATGGCAGCTGGGAAGCAGGAAGGGTTGGGAAGAAACAGCGAGGAAGGGCCCGGGGCCAGGTGATCCCCAGGGTCATGTCCATACGAGCCAGCCACACACAGCCAGGAGTGTGTTTGCTGATCTATCAGGCACCTCTCGAGTCAATCAAGCTGACAGTCAAGATTGAACAACACATTTGTGATCAGTAAAAATAACCAACCTGTTAAGAGCTTGGAGAGAGACTTCTTAGGGCCGCTTCATCTTTTTCATTCTCTCCATTTTGGCTTTGGGAATAGGAAGAACACAATTTCTTAGAAAGATTGGTTATTCATTTCTAAGTTATACGTATTTTCTGTAAAACTAATATTGTAAACTGGTAGCCCAGGGGTTCAGTATGATTCGTTTTGCTCAACAGTCCATTAAAGTAAAATATTTTCAGGGTACATTTAAAAATCAAAAGAGTAGCTCAAAGTTTTGCTTATGAAAAGGCAATTGTATTTTCAGTCTCTCTCTCAGAGGAAGATCTGGATACAGTTAACTCCCTGCCATATGGCAGTTGGCCAGCGCCGAGTAGGAAGCTCACTTCCACCTGGGCCTGAGCCCACCCACGCCGACTCATCCGCTTGTCCCCTGCCTGGATCCCAGGAGGGATTCGTGACTCCTCTCCTCAGAAAGGTCTCCAGAGGAGGATGCATGATTTTATTCCTTAGCAGGTAGAACTAGAATACCCCAGCTCCTCTCATCCAGGGTCCTGGTTTCATTAAGAAGCCAGGAGAGGAAGAGGCTGAGACGTGAAGAGACACTGACAGATATGATGGGTGGGGCAATGAAATTCAGGTTTTATGGGACGAGAAGCGTGTGCATCTTCTTCCTTAAGCTTTAAAAAAGAATATACCATTGACATTTTTTAAATTGCTAAGATCGTTCCTAGCACTTCACAAGAGGTTGGAGCAAGTGAAGGGCCCTGAAGTTGAAGCATCATTCGCTGTACTGTCGCTGCACCTCTGCCTGGAGGAAGGAGGAATAAGGAAAGCTCTGTAAGACTTTGCTCAGGTGAAACCCTCTGCATCCCCACAATGACAGGTGTGGTGCTGGAGAATGGGAGACAGTGGGCTGATGGAAGCTGCAGCGCAGCCCTGGGCCAAGCACATCCTTATTTCTGGCCTTCAATGTCCACCTCGTTCTGAGTGACCCTCTCCCGGTTCTGAGGGTTTTAAAATCACCCACAACCTGAGCCTCTCAGCTTCCTGTGTCAGCTGGCCTTGGCCAGTGGGAGCCCCGTGTAGCTGAGGCGGGGGACTGGCAGCAGCCACTGAGCGGTGCACCCGGCTCTCAGCCTGAGCGGAGCAGAAGCGGCCAGGTCTCCTCTTGTCCCGGGGCTGCAGGAGACTTTCAGGATCCCATGGCCGTAACCTCAGCTCCTCTGCACTTCCCAGAGGTAAAGGGACAGAATGTGTTTACGGCATGATGGGAGAGACATTTCCGGTTGTTCCTAACTCTGGGTGACCTATTTCCCCTTGGCTTTCCGCTTCTCTGTCACCTGGTAATCAGTTTCTTGCATTAGATTCCCTCTTATTGGTGCATAGCAGTTGCACAAACCCATGGGTTTCCTTTCAGTGCACTCGTCGGTGCATGTAAGGCCCTTTGGCCCTTCCCCTTCACCACCGCTCTTCCCCAACCACCTTCCTCTTCTCTAATCATGTCCTGTCCCCCAAGCCTCTACTTCTCAAATGAGAGGAAAGCCTCAACATTTGTCTGAGTTTGGCTTTTTTCATGGGCCATAATAATCCCCAGTTCAATCCATTCTCCTGCAAATGGCATCATTTCTTTCCTTCTTTATGGCTGAATAATATTCCATGGTGTATGCATACCACATTTTCTTATCAATGCATCTGCTGGTAGGTATGTAGACTGTTTTTTAGCTTAGCTATTTTGAGTCGCACTGCAATAAACTTGGGCAAGTAGGCATCTCCATAGTATGCTGACTTTAATTCTTTGGGGAGAATATCAGAGTGGTACAGCTAGATCAAATGGTAGCTCTCTTTTTAATCCTTTTGAGGAAGCTCCTCATTGATCTTCACGTTAGTGAAAAAGCGTTCCTTTTTCTCTATAACCTTGTCAGCATTTAATTTTTTTAATTGTATTTTTGATACTAGCCTTTCTAACTAGGGTGAGAAGGAATCTAAATGCAGTTTTGATTTACCTTTCCCTGATAACTAAAGATGTTGAACATTTTCTCATGTACTTATTGGCAATTTTAAATTTTTCTTTTGAAAACTATCTGCCCAGTTCATTTTTCCATTTGGTGACTGGGCTATTTCATTTTCTGGTGTTAAGTTTTTTGAGATCTTCATTTATTCTGGATATTAATTCTCTGTGGGAGGAGTAGCTAGCAAAGGTTTTCTCCTCTCCCTAGGAGTGTCTTCCATGGATCTTGCTCATCTCCTTTGCTGTGCAGAGACTTTTTAATTTGGTGTAATCCCATTTGTTGACACTTACCATTGTTTCCTGTGCCACTGATTTTGATTGTTTCTCCTAGTTTTCATCTAGGAATTTCAAAGTTACACATCTCTTAGCTAGGACTTCGATCCATTTTTAATTGATTATTGTTCAGAATGAGAGATAAGGATTCTCCATGGGGATATCTAACTTCCCCAGCTTCATTTGTTACAGGGCTGTCTTTTCTCCAACACGTGCTTTCAACCTCCTGCCAAGAATCACATGGCTGTGGCTGTATGAGTTTGTTTCTGTGTCCTCCATGCTGCCACTGGTGTATGTGTATTTTTGTGCCAGTACCATGCTGCTTTTGTTATATGGCTCTGTGGTATATTTTGAAATTGAGTATTGTGATCCCTTTAGGATTGCTTTTTTTGCTCCAGATTCCTTTGGTTAGTCTAGGTTGTTTGTGCTTCCATATGAATTTTAGGGTTGTTTTTTCCTACCTCTGTGAAGAACGTTATCAGTATTTTGATGGAGTTTGTATTGAACCATAGATGGCTTTTGGAATTGTGACCATTTTAACACTGCCGATCCATGAACATGGGAAGTCTTCCCACTTTCTGGTGTTTCCTTCAATTTTTGTAATTTTCATCATAGATGTCTTTCACCTCCTTGATTAACTTTATTGATTGTTTTTCTGTTGTTGCATTGTTCCTTATTTTATAGGAAATGCTTTCAGTATTTCCCCACTCAGTAGGGCATTGGCTAGGGTTTTGTCCTATATACCTTTCACTATATTGAAGTCAGATCCTTTTAGATATATTTTCTCCAGGACTTTTATCACAAAGGGAAAATTTTTGTGTTTTACATACTCAGAGTGTGTGCATTTTTATACTGGACTGATGTCTTTTTTGATGTTGGAACATATTTTATCTAGCTTTATTCATGGATTTCACTGAAACCTAATTCTATAATCTTTTTTATCTCATTATAAACTTTGATTTCAGTATAAAATCTTCCTACTTCTGACATCATGAAGTTGATTGGCTTATTAGCTTTATCTATCATTCCATCTTTGGATTATCCAGCTTGTGATGTACTTTGGTTTTATAAGAGTGACTTTCCTTGTGCAGATATTATTTTAGAGTAACTCTGATGAATGAGATATTAGAATACCAAAGAAAGTCCCAAACACACTTTCCATAAAGCATGTGCACTTAGAATTGATCTGAGATAGAAACGCAGGTTGTTGGATGATCAGATAGACTTTGATTACATAAAACTTTTTCTAGAAAATTTCAAACAGTCAAAGTGAATAAATTTGTATAATGAACCTCGTATTATCACTCAACTTCAACAATAATCAAATTTTCTTTTCTTGCCTCTATCCAATACCCCCAATAAAAATGTACATTTTAATTTTTATCATAAAATTTAGACATTAAAATGTACATATCCAGGTGTCATAGTGCATCCCTATAACTCCAGCATTCTGGGAGATCAAGGCAGGAGCCTGACATGTTGGAGTGCAGCCTGGTCCACTTAGGGAGTTAATAAGACCTTGTCTCAAAATAAAACACAGAGGGCTAGATATGTAGTTCAGACCAAAGGCCTTGGCTTCAATCCCCAGTACCACATAAGCAAAAGAAACCTTAGTCACATAATTCAATTTCCCAAGAACATTCATTCTCTCCCATCAAGTGCACCTATTCTAAAATATATCAAAAACAAACTATCCAACACATAAGTGGAATAATAAACATGTACACTTTGTATAGTTCAGCATCTATACATGGCCCTCATCCACATTATTGAGTATATGACTAATTCATCATTTCTTGTATTGCATTGTGTAAAGATTTCTCTAATTTATGGATTTGTGTTATTTTTTACTTTTTATGTATTGTGAAAATGCTTCTATGACTATTTCTAGTACATTTATTTTTTGTGACTATAGGTTTTCATTTCTCTTGTATAGCTCAGTAGAAGTGGAATTATTGAGTCAAATATATGCATGCTTAACATTATAATACTGCCAAGTTATCCAGTCTGGGCTCGAACTTCACAGCCTCCCAGAGTGCTGAGATTACAGGCATGCATCACCATGCTCTGTTATCTTTGTCTGCTTTCATGTTACAAAAAGTCTCTTATATTTTCTTTTAAAGGCTTTATAGTTTTATATTTATGTCTATAACCCTGCTCAATTTAAGTTTTGTATATTGTAAGAGATAACATTTGTTGTTTATTTTATTTTTTCACATGGATACCAGTTGTTTCATGCTTTTCACGGGAAATTTTCCACGTTTTTGTTTTCCTTGTTTGTTTTCCTTCCTTCCTTATCTTTCTTTCCTTTTTTTTTTTTTTTTGGAATTTGAGTATCAGGATTATCATTGATTCTTTCTTCAATTTGAGTATGAGGATTATTGTTGATCCATAAGTGAATTAGGAAATGTTCCTTCTTTTTCTATTTTCTGAAGGAATTTGTGTTACAATTGACATTATTTCTTCCTTAAATATTTGGCAAAATTTACCAAAGAAAAATTTGGACTCAAAATGTTTTTTCTTTATTTTCATTTTGTGGAAAAGGATAGAAATGAATATGGGTATTTTGTGTTTATTCTGTTTTGCCCATAGTCAGTCTTTCTAAATTTAAAATGCTTTCTTCATTTAAAAAAAAACTTAATAAAATACGAGGGAATCAAATACAGAAATATATAAATGGATATTGCTTCAAGCCAAATGGCAATTACCCCAGAAATGCAAGTTTGATTTAACATTTGAAAATTAATCAATATAATACAGCTGAATAAATGAAAATGTAGTCATTTCAACAAGGACAAAAAAACATATTTGGAGGGGGGGGGATTAGCTCAGAGGTTCCGGTGCCTGCCTCGCAAGTGCAAGGTCCCAAGTTCCATCCCCAGTACCAAAAAAACAAAAAATACATTTGATGAAATTTCTTAGTCACTCAGGGTAAGAACTCTCATCAAACTAAGGAACAAAAGAAAACTTAATATGATAAAGAACACCTATGAAAAAATTACAGCTGGCTCTAGACCAGATGCTTTCTACCTTAAAAATTTTAAAAGTATGTAAGTCTTTTAACTCCTTTATTCAACATAGTACTGGAAGCTGTAGAAATGAAGAAAGGGAAGAATAATCTTCCTCTCTATGCAGATGGCAAGATTGTTTACTTAAAAAGGTATCAACCAAAAAATTGTAGTGGAACTAATAAGTAATTTTGGAAGGTCTCAGATGTGAACTAATATTGTTTAAAAATTAAAGGAATATCTGTGTCATAACAACATTTGAAAAGGAAATCTTAAACATGACATAAAAGATGTAAATTAACAATTTAATAAAGATTTATTTTTGAGACAGGATCTCACGATGTATTTTAGGCTGGACTTGCCTTAAGTATGTAGCCCTGGCTGGCCTTGGACCCAGTGATCCTCCCTTCTCAGTCGCTCAAATGCTGAGATTACGGGCTTGCTTTAAAAGATATTTTTAAAAGTGTCTAGGGTTAAAATGAAGAAAGTAAGTAAACATAACCTGAATAAATGGAAAGATATACTATGTTCATGGATTCAACACAATTCTTGTCATAATTCTGACAGTCATTTTAGAAATGTGTCAGTTGATAGCCCTCAATGGGTAACAGATAAAGGTCATTACTCTTAATTTCAAAGTGCTTAGTCTATAGCAAGTGACTATAATAATTTGTGATGAGTGTTTCAATGTTAGGAGAACACTGAGGAGAGGCACAATTTCATCTTTTAGTTAAAAATATCTTGTGTTATGTGGTCATGTTTTGATGTAGCTAAACACTTCAACATATTCCACCTGTATGGTACTTTCAGGATTAGATTCTTCCCATACTCTTCCCCTGGTTTTCTTTATCCTATTGAATGGCAGCCCCTCCTACAATCTAGATTTTAATTTGGTATTTGCTTATGTGTCTACCTGTGAAATATTTTTATTTATCGTCCTGGAATTAGTTTAGGTTTTTGAATCTATGGATTGACACCTTCCAGCAGATTTGAAAAAAAAATAAGTCATTTTCTGTTTAAATGTTTCCCTGGTTTATTGTTGCTTTTCTGTTCTACTCATTCACTAATTATTCACCATGGATGTCCACCATGGAAGTCCACCATGGAAGTCTTAGTTTTGCTGTTGGTATTTTTCCATTATGAAATTTTTATTATTTATTTATTTACTTATTCTTACATCTATTTTGTTACATTTTAAGAATCTGTGATTGTCTGCTTGAATTCATTAGGAATTAATTTTTATCTTCATGAATATAGTTGATTTATACTCTATAATTCAAAGTTCCAAGATTTGGAGTACTGGCTGGTTTGTTTCTATTGACTTTTACATCTGCTGTATACCTGTACATCTTTCTCTGTCTTGTCTTCTCATGGATGTAATTAGGTTTGGTTTGAAAAAACATTTGTAAAACAGTTTTTAGACCGTATTTTCTTTCTCTAGATTGAGTTCTCGTGTGTTCAGACAGGCATCTGCGTATTAGCAATTAAAGATCATCCCAATTCAGCTTCCATACCTGAGACTTTCCTGGGTCACTCTGGTGTCTAGACACTAAAGCCTTCTGTATAAGGACTGGCTGTCTTCCGGTGCAACCATCTTTCATGATGTAGCCCGCTGGGTCTGAGATGGCTCTGCAGTGTTCCTTCTTTCTAAACCATGGGCTTTGATTTTCATTTCCTAATCTTCTCCAGGAAGTTAAAGTACACCTCAAACTCTGGCTCCGTGTCCTGGATGGGCATCTACAGAGCCAAAATAACTTCAGATGTTCGGTTCATGTCTCTGAATTTCCATCCCTTTTTTTTTTTTTTTTTGATGTTAGTCTATTGATTTCTCATGTATTTGTTAGCTATTTGATTATTTTTTAATTTTAATTTTCCTATGCATGTTTGCAGTACATAATGGTTACCCTCATCATAGGAAGTCAGTACATGCACATAACACACCTTAATTCTTTTGTACTTCCCCTTCCTCTTTGATTATCTTTAAGATATTTTTAAATTACTTCACATTTATCCATAGTGTGAATGATTTAATCTGCCACTATCAAAAACAGAATTCCAGTACCATTAATTTCTCTCCAACTTGTATGTCTGAGCTGCTGACTTCTGTGCATGTCACGGTCAAAAATTGAAGCACCATTATTTCTTTTTACCTGGACTACTGCTATAATCATTCCACTAACCCACCTGTGTTCTAGGTTTCTAGGTTCTAGGTTACCTGTGTTCTAGTTTCTAGGTTACTTCCTTGAATACAGTGTTTCTCAACCTGAGCATGTGGACATCTCAGTCAGGGTCATTCTCTATTAGGATGGGCGTAGGAGGCTGTCCCATGCACTGCAGCATGGGTGCAGCCTCACCTCTACTCACTGGATGAGAGCAGCCAACTTCTCCTTCCTACCCTGGTTATGACAACCAAAAATATCTGCCAAGAGACACTGCCGAATCAGCTTTTGTTGAGAACCACTGTTCTACTTCATCCATTACAAACATATGTATTTGTAAGCTCCCATCATTGAAAGTCCTTTCATGGCTCTGTCAGAATTATTCAAATCCCTTAGAAAATCCTTTAAAGCCTTATACAAGATGCTTTCTGTTTATATTCTTAATGAAATCTTGTGCTCGTTTTATATTCCATATTTTGTATGGCAGATGCCTTGACTTTTAATTTTCCTCAAGATTTTTTACAGCTATGGGGCCATTCCATGAGCTGTTCCTTCTGCCTGGATAGCTTTTCTCTTGCTTCTTGTCTGTCTTCTTATCCTCCAGGTCTCTGTGTATGTTTCTAATTGCCATTTCTGCAAGGTGAAATTTTGTTGAGAGAACGAAGCAATTTTAGCTCTGGGTTGGCTATCACTTTAGATGACACACCTTTTTCAAGGTTGTCTTAACAAAGCCAAAACCTATCAACTCCTCTTATCCTCTCTATCAAGACAGGCTATGATTTTCTTCAGATTTTCTGAGTCCCAGAAACTACCCGCTGGCCAATCAGGAATTATTCCTTATTCCTTTCAGATGGTTCTATAGTCCTATGCTTTATGACCAAACTAAAAGTTTCTGAGGTGATTTAAAACAGAATCAAATTCCTCCCTTTTCCTTCTTTTATATTCCCCTCCACATTTTCTTGATACCTGTACCATCTACAATTTTAAAACATACATTGAAATTACACATAGTGTTCCTCCAATGTAGTTACATTAAAAACGTTTTCATTTCATGCTTTTAAACATGAAAATATTAATTGGATCTCAAGTTTCATGTTTAAGTGGAGAAGGATAAGTGATATGATTTCTATTTAGCTCATCTCCTGGGGCTTCAACATCAGGAGACCTCTGCTTCATGGTAGAGGTTTGTTTAATCCTCCAAATCTCAGATGAAAGGATTCTGGAGAGGTGGTGAGCTGTCTGAACCACCAGACACTTGCACAAGCTTCCCCGTGGAGGGTAAATGGTCTGAATACAGAAGGTGGGCAAGAATGCTCATTTGTAATATTGTTTTCTCTCCAGCCCCCTATAAGTGAGATTATAAAAGACAGAATGTCAATTTCAACAACAGTTTGACATGACAACACTGTAGTCCAAAATATTTTGAAAAATACTATCTTTTCACATGTACAGTTTATCTTCATTATTTATATCCAACTATAAGAAACAGATGCGAGATGTCTGTAGTTTTCTCTAGGGAGAAATAAGTAATACTAATGAAATACAGATTATGCTTAAACAGATAATCAAGGAATTAGGATTTATGGCATTGAACAAGTCTTGGCATAAAAATGATCTGCTTAAGGCTTCTGAAGACCAGGTACACCTAAGGAGAAATATCAGCTACTCTAGAAAGACAAAGGTGTACTTGAACTGTGTGCTCCTGAAATGTTACCACATGTACTCCGGGAAATCCTGAAATACAAATAGGCCTAATCGTTGTTTTCTCCATATGAATAATGCATGTTGCATTAATCAAGACATAACTAGAGGAACATCTGGGAACTGATAGCTCACTCAGGGAAGAGTAGCTCAGATTCTACAAAGGAAAGCCCACAGGACACAAGTATTTTACCTGGTTTTCGGGATGAGAAACAGAAATAGGAACGGATTGTCGAATGAGGGCAGGGTGTGATGGGGAAAATGGTGGCCAACAAAGGGAACTCTGTTTTCAAGTATTTTCCCTGGCTGCGTGACACTGGACACTTCATTTACTTTTTCTTTTTTTGAAAGGAATAAGCTATTCTTGGAGAAGTTTTAGGTTCAGAGCAAAGCTGAGTGGAAAGCAGAGTTCTCGTGCGCACCTCCTCCTCAAGCGCAGCCCAGTCCGCATCCCCACCCCAGGGGCCTGGGTGAGGCCCTGACTACAGTGACGTCCCGGCCACCAGGCCCTGCCTCTGCAAGGCGTCAGCACCCTGCGCACCAAGCCCGGGCCTCTGGGCACGTTCCAGACCCAAACTGTCCAGCCCGGTAGGTACCTGATACAGCCCAGGAGGTTTGGCCCCAGTGGGCCAGCTGCTCGGGGCAGGCCTGGCTGAGGAGAAAGGAAAGCCTCCATAGTGTCAAACAGTTCCTCTCCCGCCTGCCTGAGGGAGGCTAGAGGGCAGCTTTCCCTGACTTTCACCGCGAGAACCCACTGGGGCGACGCTGGTAAACCCCACTGCAGTGTGAGGCCCCCCGCGACCGGGTCCCCCAGTTCCGGCCTCTCGCGTTCGTCCGCGGTGAGCCTCCCGCCGCTTGCTGCCCAGTGACGGCTCCTGCAGAGGGTTTGCTAGGGGCTCCTCGGCCTGGCCCTCTCTGACCATTCTCCGGCTCTCATCTTATCTCAGGGTCGAATCTGCCCGAGACCTTGCTTTTCCGAAGCATCTCAGCGGACCTGACGTTTCCACAGTAAGCTCCTTGGTTGGGGCTGTGGGCATGGAGCGAAGATCCCTAAGCTCCCTGCAGGACGAGCCCAAAACGCAAAGTCAAGTCACCGACTAGCCCTGGATCAGTCTCTCGGGCGGTCTGCATCCTCAAGGGCGGTGACGTTTTCTAAGCAGAGGGCCCACTCAGGAAAAACCCTATTAAAAGGCTCTTTATTCAAAATGAAGATTATTTTATTGTGCCTCGAGGAAACTGTACATTCATACTTTACCTTTTTCTCTGATTACCCTACTTGGCCAATAGGTTACTTAGATGGAGATGTCAGCACTATCTTGATGCTGGGCTTTGAACAACACAGTAAAGAGAGAAAGGCAAGAGGGATTTTTACCACCAATGCTGCTAAATTCAGTTTTAGACCAATGGAGAAGCTTGGCAGGACTCAGCCTCCAAGTTCAATGGTTGTTCATCAAAGAACTGTACTTATTCCAGGTCTGAAATTACATAAATGCTAAAATCTTCCTGTAACACCCCCACCCATGGTAAGATATTTAAAGGGACGGGTGATAAAACATCAGTGCCATTGTAGGGGATAAGAAAATAATATGTAATGCTAACAGTCGTTGATTCTATAGGAACTCACTCAGAGTCTTCGGAAGACAGAGTTGAGATGATAATGCTAGCTTGCTTTGTGTAACTCTGAGAAATATGAGCCTGCCATGAGCAGAGAACTAAATCGAGATGTGCGGACTAGAAATCCCCAAAGGTTTCGGGGAGGCCGCAGAGCTCCCCAGTGTGCACCAGAAATCTAAAGATACGATCTGCAGAGGGACCTTCTGCTATGAGTCCGAGTGAGAGGACCTTTTACAGGAGAGGAGTCGAGGGGATCAGGTACTAAATGAGCAAAAAGGCAAAGAAGAAAACAATGTTCTTGCTGGAATTTGAGAGCCAAAAAGGTCTTCTGAAGCTCAGGGCTCAAGAGAGTGAAGTAGATTTGAGGGAGGTTGGATTTGTGCTGGTGTCAGCTGTTGCAAAGTGTGCGTTTCACACATTTGCTGTCTGATCCAGTGACACACAGGTGAAACACTGGCCGCGGATGGCAAAGGCCTGCAAAGACAAGGGAATGGAATGCTGACTGTTGTGCAGGAGAAAGCAGAGACAGAGGAGATGTGGACCTCTGAGGGATGTGAACATTTGCATCTTTAGGATCAGAAACCTATGTCCTCTCCAAAACATGGTGTGCATGCTCTCCAAGGAGCTGCTGGCTTCCTGCTCAGTATTTTGCAGGTGATTATGAGTTGTATTCTTTCCTTCATGATATCAGCTCCTCTATGAAGCATCAACAACTGAAGGGAAACCCTCTACCCATAAACCCGAAACCAATAAAGGCTCCCTCTTTGTGTCCTTCAATACCTTGTGTGTATCTTTGCTGTGACTCTTGTCACTCGGGATGGCAGTGGGCTTCAGCCTCCTCGGTTTGGGAGTGTGAAATGTAGGGCAGGACATGTGAAGGCATCAGCGATACCCATGGATGCCCCTGTGATACATAAGTTTTCAAAGTGACTGAATGTTGGCCCAGCCTGTGGAAGATGTGGACTCCCTGGACTGTGTCTTGAAGTGGTTGGGAAAGCTGTGGCATCAGAACGGCTGGGCTGTTTCTACTTCTCAGCTGTGGGTGAATGGATGGATGATTTGAATTGAGCATGGAATGCTGTAAACATTAGCCCTGTGGATTGAACCTGGGGGAACTTAAGGGACTTAAACAAATAAGCCATGCCCTAAAATGTGGGTGCTGAATGTTTTAAACCTCACTTCTTCATCCTAAGCCATCACTAATTTCCGAACTTTCTTACAAAGCTTTTCACACCTGCTCACTCTCTTCTTCACTGTCATCTCTTTGTCTTTTATTTGGTACCAATGTTCCTCTGCTTATTCCTGAAACTGCAGCCCCACTTGGAAGGTTCCCTCATCCTCAGCATGAGAAACTTCAAAACAGGAAGGCTCTTTTTTTTTTAAAGCTGAGGAATGCATTTTACGGGGTGTACCCAAGAGAGTTCATTATTACAAAGCCAGTTGTGGTACCTGAATAATTAACCTATAACCAATGTATGTGTGAAATTATTGCCTGCAGCTCACCTTGGTAACTGTTTGCCATTAAATTAGTAGAATAAATAATTTACACCAAAATGTGGACCTGAGATACCACCGTTAAAACTGATAGGACCTGTTCATTAAAGGCACAAAATGAGAGGAGACACAGTTCCCCAGTGTGCGCTGTCCTGTGGTATGAGCGCCGTTTCAGTTCTGCATTTGCATGGAGGATAGAAGGAGATCCTCGACTCTCTCAGTTGATGATGGATCTAATTGAGTGAAGCATGTGTAAAACAATAAACTACAGAGAAAACGGATGAATGCCTTTGTCTTTCTATTTTTTGTTGTTTGGGCAGTGCTGGGGATTCAGCCCAGGGTGTCGCTCATGACAGGCAAGCACTGTACCTTGGAACAACACCCACCCTACCTCTTCTTTTCCTTAGATGACAAATGAACTCCAGCGCTATTTGCAGTCCAGAACATTTTAGGATCCTATTTTTAACAGCTTCAGAAACATTCAGGGATAGGAGAGAATGAAACTTCTGGTTCAGCCTCTTTATTCTACAGCTGGGAGACTCAGAAATCTGACATTATTCAAAGTTAACAGCCGTTCAGTGAACAACCGAAATTACAATTATCATCTCCTGACTCGTATTTTAATAATATTCCTCCACCTCATGAGGACTTGAAATAATTGAAACAACAGCTTTGCATTTAAAAAAAGGAAGAAAAAACTCCAAAGAACAAGCGTGTTAACCTTCCCTGGAAGCACAGGCATTAGCCAGGTTTTAAGTTCCTTGAACATAATATAATTTAATAGGGAGAGCTTCTGACATCAAGCGGCAAAATTTACACGGAGAAGGCCGGGAACGTGACACAGAGGAGGATGCTGGCAACCAAGGCCGACAGTAACTGATGGTTGCTATCCTGCAAGACAAAGGAGTGGACTCTGGAACTAAAGGTGTTCCAGAGTCGTTGCTGGCTGTGGGGAGGAGCAGCACCTGGCTTTCCCTTTTTCTCTGAGGATGGCTCTCTCCAAGTAAACACGGAGTGTTTCCTCACCCAGAATGGAGACTGGCTGTCATTCCTCGCGCACCATCGTATGGTTGGTGGCCGGCGGATAATGGACCAGAGTGTCAAGGTGACTGCCTTTCAATGCACACAAAACTAAAAATTATAGACCTGTCATTCCAGAGGCAGCCCACAATTAGCTGTCTATGCAACTTGAAATTTCCATTTTGCCAGCTGAGCGATCACTTGACGAGAGTTTCTCGTCATGGAAGCATTTCCAAGCCTTTTGTGTGTGAGTCTTTAAAATGTGGGTCCGAGAGTAAGTAAACAGTGCACTTAATGAGATATATTATTTTCATAAGCACCCCTTCCCAAACACACAGGCAAACCCCAGCACTGTCATCACAGTAACAACAATCACGTGACAAACCAATGTGACCCTTGGGTGTTTTATTTAGATAATGTGAGAGTTCAAGCTGTAAAACAAGGCTTGGGTCTTAATAGTTTGGAGTTCAGAGCTTAGGAAAAGAGACTGAGAGTTTGGCAGTGAAGTAACTTGATCAGGGAAATAAGTGAGACATAAAACCAAACTTGGGAATTTCAACCTTAGAGCCTTTTGTGGATTCAGAACTATCCGTTTACCAGTTTTCTATTTAGATTTGGTTTATAATTTCATATCTGAGTTCTATCCTAGTCTTTTATACTTGGAGAAAATGATACCAGAGGAGGCTTTATTGGAAAATCGAATTGCAATTTCAATTTGAAGGATCGTGGACTTTAGGATTCTACCACCTCAGCTCAGATTCTAGATGGTCTAATTGAACACGGATCCCAGGGCCTCTCCCTCCCTTCCTTCTGTCCACATTACTCCCTTCCTCCCCCTGCCATGTGGATGATCTCTATCGAAATTTAAATTGCCAAGCCATGAGGATACACAAGAAGTTGACAATCAATACAAATTAAGGAAAAGATCAGAAGTAATTCTTCTTACCAGAAGACTTGGCAGCCTCATGGTTTTATTTAACTTTCCATCATGGCTTCTATGACTGGCCACGTTGGGCAGGGTTACACAGAATTGAAAAGATTTGCCTGGCATAGTAGAAGAACCGACTTTATATTGTATTGAAATAAGTCCTAATGAGGCTGTTGATGGTGAAATACTGACGATTCTATTGTTTTGAATGAATGAGTGTCATATTTTACTGGGACTGATTTCCAAGCCTAGGTCCACGAGCGATTGCATTTGTAGTTGGAGCTGCTCTGTCATGTGGCTCAGTGTGCAGGATCATCTGAACGGCAACCAGGATGTAACCCAGCATTCGGTGTGTGGATTCCAACTAATTTCTTCATTTGGTGTGTGCATATTCAATTTTTAAAGGACAAAAAGCCTCTTTTCATCTCCTTAGGAAAAAGCAGGGCATAATCAAGGATTCCAGGAGGCTTGATTATTAGGTTTAGGTGAATGTCAACCAGTAATTGGTTAATATTCTTTCTCCCATTTAGAAAAAAATAGGCTTTGCCAGTGATTCCTAATGATCAGCACACACGCATGCGCATACATGCACACATACACACTTACACACCCACACATTCACACACACTCACCAAGGCAGTCTCTTTAATTCCAAAAGTGTCCATTTAAGAAATATAAACTGTGAAGATAAGCAAAGGCTATTCTTGCTAAAGCAAAGTGTGTTCAAATGAACAGAACTAGCGGATGTGGACTTAATTAGGTGGAGTCAGATGGGCATTAATTATTCACCTGCCTCGTCACTGAAGGAAAGAGAGCCGGTCTGGCCTGATGCTGACTTCTTTCCTGCCCCTGGCACTGAGGCTGCTGCAGTCCGAGCTGGCCGAGGATGTGAGAGCAGAGGAGAGAGGACAGTGTCCCCTGCCTTCACAACTGGGCGTGGGTTGTCGTTGGCAAGCATAGAATCCTCCACTGACACCAAATGTTATTGACTTCCTGCTCTGCGGCATAAAGCCTTCTGTGTGTGGAGGCACACGGGCTTGCCTGTTTTGCTCTTTAATACTTTCAAAATAGCTGTCCTTATTGTCAGAATTTTGTACACTCCAGACTTGGGGACAGCAGCCAAAAGTGATCAATAATTCAAATAGAGGATAACCACACATGGGTTAGGTTTGCTTACTTTTTACAGTCTGTAAAAATTAGTGTTTGTCACAGGCTAAAATTGCTGCAGTAAAAGATCAGCAATTATCTTTGAGTGTAATTTGTTAGTTTCAAGTGGCAAAAAGCAGAGTCAGAAAGAACCCAGAGATAAGACTTAGCAGAGCTGGGCTGGTGGCACATATCTGTGATCCCAGCACTCTGGGAGGCTGATGCAGGAGGATCGCAAGGGCAAGATCAACCTGGGCAATTTAGTGGGACCTGCTTTAAAATTAAAATTAAAGGGCTAGGGATGTAGCTCAGTGTGAAGATCCTGGATTCAGTCCCCAGGACTGAAGAAAAGACTTACAAGGAGTGGAGAGAGGTTACCTGGCTGATGGAGTAGATGCAGAAAGAGACACCCCACCCTGAAGAGTGTTCCTGAGGAGCAATGACTCCATTATCATGTGTCCCTATTCATTGTCCTTGCAGTCCACACACTTTTAATTCTTTGGGTGAACTCATGCTAATTGCCTTTTATAGCTGAGAAAACCAATACCCATGAAGACAGAGTGACCTGATGTGAAATGGACAGCTTGTCAATAGGCCAGAGTCGGACTCGGAAGCTCCTGTTCCTGGCTAAGATGCATCTTTTCCTAAGCGACTGCTTTTAATCTTGGTGTTCTGGAAATAAGCAATTTTTTCAAAGTGGCTGTGCATTTCTGTGGGCTGTTTCAAATAGCTCCCTGGAAAGCCAGAATGATGATCTCAGCTCAACAAGTCCACTGTACATTTTGGTCTGGTGTAAAAATACGACTCATCCACATGTGAAGCTCTCAAGTCCATGACGGTTAGGGAAAAGAGTTGTAGGCAGCAGGAAAGTCTTTCCTAAATATGCGTTTCTCGGTGGAGAGGTGTATAAGAGTAAAATGGGAATCAAAAACACGGATTCAACTTCCGCAATAGCTAGTTAGGTTCGATTTCTTGGTGAAGCCGAAAACTACTCAAAACCTGAATAAATGTAGAGATGTGGCAGAAATTTGTCTTAAATTTGAATCAGCAGACATGATTTTTAAAAGTAATTCCATTTGGTTAAAGTCCCCCATTAAAAGATTTATGAAAATTACTGTGCATCACACTTGAAACACCTTTAATTTCTACCAAAGCTAACTCAATTTTAGTTTCTAAGTTAAAAAGTTCTAATATAACTCTGCAAATGTATTTGTCACATTTGTTGCTACACTTGTAGAGAGGTAGGTGAGTCAGAAACAAAATAAACGCTATAGGGAACGTTATTTGTGGACAGATGTGATGAATAAATTAAATTCCAAATTAGTACAGATCTGGCGGTGCAATCCACTTCTCTCCCAGGCCTCAGGTTATTACCATTTTGTCGTGGACTTTCTGCATATTGGCACCCACTGATGTCACGGTGTTGTTTTCCTGAGGGAAAGCGTCTTTTCCAGAGAAATAGAGGTTGGCCGAGTTTTAAGTCTAAGTTAGACTCTGTGTTTGGACAATGCATCGCTATAGACGGTCTCAGAGTTGTGTGCACGGAGGCTGGGCCTTTAGTGAACGCGTCCCTCTTGGCCAAGATTGTGTGCAGGCTTTCGCCCCGCCCTGACCGGTCATAAACAGGACGGCGGCCCCTGCCGGCTCCGTTAACGGGAAAAGCGGGCGGTGGCGGTGCACGCTGAGCACCGCACCCCGCCCCGCAGTCAGGCATCGGTCGGTCGGAGTCCCGCGGCCCGGGTCCCCCTGCAGCTCTTCTGCAGGACCTGCCTTTTCCGTAAAAGCCCCCCAGCTACAGGGGTGCACGCGCCCTGCCTGCCTCAGACTTGTGAGTGCTCTGGATTTTGTTCTGTGCCGGGCGCCCGTGGCCGCCGGATGCTGACAGCGCGTTAGCAGGACCGGCCCTGCGGGCCTGCGTCCCACTCAGTGACAGGCTGACACCACCAATCAGCGCGGGCGCAGCAAGGTCACCGCGCAGCCCCGACTGCTGATTGGCTGCGGCGCGTCAGCGTGTTATTACTGTCTGATTTGATCGGAGGCAGGGGGTGGTCTCCAATCAAACAGAGAAAAGGTCCTGGAGAAGGTAATTAAATCCTGTCAGAGGCAATTATCGGTTCCAGGGCCATGACTCTGGCCCTGAATGCAGATGATCTGAAACTGTATTCTTGCAGAAATTCAAGAGGGGCCCTGGCTCGGTGCAGTTGGGCATAAAAGGCTCAGCAGGCGCCCTGCAAACAATGCAGCTCTGTGTCTGGAGCCTTTCTGCCTCCCCCACCCCCTCTCTCTTTCTTCCCCTTTACCCGAAGACTTCTGCGTGCACTGATCAAAAATATTCCTTTTCAGGCCGCATTCTAAGCAATTTAATAGACTTTAAAGGCTTCCCGTTCTTGTGCATAAATAATGACAAGTTTTACCGAAGAACTTCTGCCCCTAACATGGCTCTGTGCCGGGGCCTTTAGCAAGGGCCGAGCGAGGCGAGGGATGCAGGACACAAGCCTGCTGCAGAGGAAGGCAGAGACAGCGCGAAAAGCCTGCCTGGCCAGCCTCCCTCCTGTCCATCTGTCCGTCTGTCCTGTACCATGTGCAGGCTGGGGATCGCTGCTGTGAGGATCCAGGAGTGAGATCGGCAGGGCGCTGGCTGCAGTTCTGTTTTTAAATTTACAGACAGGAGAGTCTGCAGCAGTCTGCCTTGAGCAGAATCCCCGCCCTGCAATCTCCCCGAGTTCCAGTTTTACACCGAGGCCTGGAAAACAAGAACAGAAAAGAGAGAGCAGAGGCCCACTGGCGTGGGCTCGCACGTGCGTAAAAACAAGACTTCAGCTTCATTTCCTTGTGTTTTCTTTTCAACTGCTGTGAAATAACCTTTAAGAGGTGGTTTTGGCCCAAGAACTCGGTCCTAGAAAGTAGATGTCTCTCCAGATCCTGAATAATCGTCATTGTTCTCCACACTAGGGCTCCGTTAGCTCGCAAAAGACCTGCTCCAATATGAAGTCATGCTGCAGTTTCCAGGCCCTCACGCTGCGGCTTTACCAGGCTCCGAGAAATGCTGCATTCTCTAAACGTCAGCCTTCCCAGCGGCAGCCGGCACGGCAGGCTTCGTGTTTTGTGAGCTCGGCTGTTATTTTTGCAAGAAGATGTTCAGAACACCATTAAAACAATTTCTGTACTGCTGATGAAACAGTGCCACCGCTAGGGTTTCTCCCCCGGGAACAGTTAACTTTCCTCTAATCTCGGTGGTTTTCTTTGTTTCTGAAACCCCATATTCCTTAATACGCTTGACTTTATTTGTTTTGTTGAAGCCTAAACAGATCTCTAAGCAAAACATCATTTTTAAAAGGTAGTCCCTGCCACTAGTCGATCCGTCAGAATGTGATATCAGGCTGGGAAACAAACTGGTGGGAGAAGATGTTAAGAATAATGAAAAATGATTTGGATAAGAGGTTTTAAAACATTTGGTCAGCTGGATTAAAAAATTTTTTTTTAAATCTCAAATCCAAATCTGCCCACGAGACTGGGAAAATGATGCTTAATTCATCCCATTTCATGTTTTTGTATCATCAGAGATTTCCCCGGATTCTCTAATGAAGATAAAATGGATAACAGGGAAAGAAGCGAACTGCTCACAAATCTGATGCTGTATTTTAGGTCATTAGGATCAAGTTCAGTGCTGGGAACACAATATTTCTCTTTTCCTCCATCAGAGTGACAATTCCAGGACAATTCCACTTTTGAGCAAGAGTTTATTTTTGTTTAACCAGTCATTGTCTAGTATTGTGTGCATCGGTTGTTTTCTTTTATTTTATTTGTGCTGTTTTAATGGAGATATTTTTTAGAAAGAAATCTAGGTGAAGAAGATAAAGAGTTCTGTCTCCCCACCAGTATTGTGGATGGAACTCGGGTCCTCCCACTGAGCTGCATCCCCAGATCTCTTTTTATTTTATTTTTGATTTTGCAACGTGGTCTTCCTAAGTCACTAAGTTGGCCAAGATGGGGGCAAACTTGCCACCTTCCTGCCTCGGCCTCCTGGAAACATTTTTTAGTTTATCAGTGTGCGTGTGTAGTACACCATGTTCACATTCCTTGTGTGGAGTTACCACAGCTCGATTCCTTTTTCTCAGCCCTTATCTCTTCCCTCCTTCCCCGGGCCTCTGTCTTTCTGTCCCGTTCCCCTCTGAAAATGATCTAGCTCCCCACTTCCTATCATGTCTTTTATTTGGCTCTTTATTTTACTCTGGTTTCTCATACAAGAGAAACCGTGTGATATTTAAGCTTATGTGTCTGCTTGACCCAGAAACATTTCTTGCGAGTAAAACAAACGAAAATATTAGAATATTTTCCCACAATAATTAAGCTCAGTGCTTCCAGAATGCAGTGAGGAAGGAGGAGGAGGAAAAGGAGAGGAAGAGGACAGACACCAGGGTGGGTGACCCACGCCTGGGGCCCCGCAGGAGCCCCTGTGCTCCGGGCAGCACCCCATTCTTTGCCCCAGGAGCGTCCTTCGAGGTGGGCTTGAGCTCCTGGAGGACAGGATGCTGTCCTGCTCTATGTGGCCCCTTGGCAACCGCCCAACGGCAGATGCATCAGCTCCCCACCCCTCTACATGGTGGGGCCACCCTAAGGTAAAACCCTGGGATCAGCAGTAACTGCCTGGCCGTGGGGGCGGGGAGAGAGAGAGAGCGTAAAAGGTCTTATTGAGGGGCTGACCCTGGACTGACTGCCATTTCCTGTGTCCAAGTGCCTAATTTGTGCACTAAACAAAGACAGACGCTTCATTACGCTCCCACTTAATTCTGCAGTCCTTCAAGCCCTGGCCATCAGCCTGCCGTAATCAAAACGCTCCACTCTCCGAGGTCCCTGGAATTGCACAGGTGGCAGCGCACGATGCATCTTTAAATGGTTGGTAAACAGATCTCTCCAGGGAATGCTGTGGTGCGCTCAGTATTAAAATGCATTTTAAAATTTACAACATTTATGCAAAACATTGAAAATAATTCCCATTTATCTCCTTATGCTTCGCTGCTTCGGTCAGCATTATCAGAATGGGAAGAAAGGATCTGCCTTTTAATTGGCCTTTCCCAGATTTCTGGTGAGATTCCCACTTCCACCAGCTACAGGAACTCGAAGCCCAAACAAAGCCCACCAGGTCCAGCCTCAGGATGGTTTATATGGGAACAGTAATTTATGAACAGTAATAGGAGCTGGGTATGCAATTCCCTGTCCCACACCAGCTAAGTGCACCCCACTGATTACCTGGTGCACTGAAAACCCGTGAGCAGATAAGACAAAAGCCATCTACAATTCTTCTTTGTAAGTTGGAATCCCTCAAAAGCAAATGAAAAAGGAAAAAGCAACAAAGACATGAAGATCGCTGTTAAGCAAATTGTGCTGAGAACCGTATGCATTTTTAAAAGGGGCTGGCAGTGAAAAATGATCTGGACCTTGCCGCTTGGGCAGGCGAAACTTAACTTCCGGCGTCTGCAGCGTAGCTGTGAATTTGGTTCCTGGCAAGGACATAGCCACCCCTCCAGGGATCTGAAAACAGATCAGGGTTTATTAATTTATTGACTCTGCACTGAGGTGTATTGGAGACCAATTTTAAGTACTTCATTTTGGTATTTATTCACTGCTTACAAAGAGAAGCAGCCTTCCCACAAACCCTGAGGGTTTTCCAACCCAAGGATATGAAATCTAAACCCTTCTGAATATTTTATTTGATATTTCTTAATGAGTGTCACCTTCATTCCTGACTTGCAAAACTCGCAGCATGGGCGTGCCTAGCAGGGTGCAGTTGCCCTGGGGGATGTGGTGTAAGAAGGAAGCGTCTCCTTATTCACAGGGAGCAGTGGTTTGGGCCTCCTTCAGCAGACAGAAATTGGGGGTGTGGCTGAAAGGATGGACATGCTAATCTCACGATGAATTTGAAGTTGCCTGGCCGGCTCAGAGAAGAGTAGGAGGGAATGCAGGGCCAGGGTTTGGACTCAGGAGAGCTGAACGGGAATGAAGAAGAGATGGATGTACTGAAGGAGCAATTGCTGGGGAGGCTGAGGAATACAAAGCCAAGCTGGCCAGTGGAGGCCAGGGCGCTGGACTGGACGTCCAAGAAGGCGGGCCCAAGTGCAGCACCTGTGGCCAGCCCTGCTCGGAGTGCCTGTGCTTTTCCTCCCTGCTGCAGGTAACACATTCAGTTACATCTCAGTGCCAGACAAATAATGAACATTTTAGTAAAAATATGCCCCCAGGGTTGCATGGGATAGATACCAAAAAATTATTTCCTTCTTTATGAGATTCAAATGTTGCTGGTCACACTGTATTTTCTTTGCTAAGTCTGGCAGCCACAGCCATGCACCGGCAGGAATACCTGCAGTGAATGCAGATGTCCTGCAGACCGAGGGCGGGGTCAAGACCGAAGCCCCTTGATTGAGTGTCTGCTAAGGGCTTTGAGGCTGACTTCGCACCTCCAGACCCTGTCACCTCCGGACGCCAGCTCACATCAGTTCCTTCGTGCTCCCCGTTGCTCATCGGCTGTCTCCTACCCCAGCTTCTCCCAGCTTCTTGGTCCACAGTCCATCCTTTATAAAGTCCTCTTTATCTTAGCATGGGAATTGCGTCTTTCCTTAGAGAAATGTGCTCTTCCTGAGGGATATTAATTCCTTTGTAGCCTCATCGTCAGCCAAGTTGTCTGGAGGCCACTCTGGGAGGTGCTCTGAGAACTAATGGGGGGAAAGCAGGTGTGACATTCTCATCTTCCAAATCCAGTGCGACAACTTCTGTCTGTTCAAAGTCCATTCCGTCTGTCCCCGCAGTGCCCTTCCCACTGTCTCATTTCCTGTTCACCCTTCTTCCCACTAGATGAAGCCTGTGCTACTCTCTCGCTTGCTCTGGGTACACACAGGGACCGTCTGTGGTTATTCACGACAATCTGAGCAGCCTCACAGTCCGCTGACACCCTCGCTCATGTGCCATGGCGAGTCATAAGCCCCATGAAGTCTTTGCGCCTCCTCCATCGCCCACCCTTTGGACCAGATGACCCTGTGGCTTGATTTGTCTAGTCCAGTGTGACAGAAGGGACACTGCTACCTTTGAGCCCGATCTCCGTTTCTGAGGCTGGGTGCGTTGGTGCTGTGTCTCTTCATGTCTGAGCACAGCTCATGGGCCAGAGAGGCCATTGAGAGCCCCGACAGGCAGACTCGCTGAGATCCCCAGTAAAGGCATCAGGCCGTCTGAGAGCATCAACCTGGCAGTGCTTGCAGCCCACTGCAGAGCTCCCCAGAACCCGCCCAGACTGGAGGGGCTCCCTTAGTCTTCCCACTGCCCCATTATCTCAGCTAGCTCACAGCAAATGGGCCAAGTGATCAGGACTCACGGGTTCTGGCGACTAAGTTACAGGCTGATTAATCAGGCAGCACAATTTAGATGAGTGTTTTGGCAACTGGCTCATATCTTTTTCTTTCTGTCTGGATTCTGCCATCAGCCTCGAGCATTCCAACATCCAGATGGAGGTCTACCGATGCCCTCTCCTTGAAGAAATTCATCTTCATCTAAAACAAAGCAAAAGACTACAACTAACGTTAATGGTTTGGATGTGGAGAGAGAGACAGAAAAGTATAAGGGTAGGGAGTGTCAAGGTCATGATCTGAAGAGGTGAAATCCTTTGTGGACTGGCAGCACAAATGCAGACACAGGTGGGAAACTTGTTCATCACCAATCACATCTAACAAGTGAATCAATTCTGTATATAAAACCTCACCCCAATCCTCCGTGAGCTATTGCTTCCTGAATGGATCTGTGAGAAAGAACTCACTGTGGTGGTCAGGGTTGGGCTTGGAGAGGTGAATACTCTAGCAGTGGTGTGACAACAATGAATTCTGTCACAGCATATTCACACCCTGAGGTCGGAGATGGTGAGATGCCCCCAGAGCTTAGGATGGGAGTGGAGGCCCTGGGGGTGGTAAGAGCACAAAGTAGGAATGCGAGGAGGATGCTGGGAAGATGAGCGCACCTACGTTTATGAGCTAGGGAACAGAGCTGTGGAGGCTGGAGTGGAGGTGGAGTGGGTGCTGAGTGGAGAACGGACAGTCTGGGCATCTCACCTCTCTGTGGCTTGCTTTCTTCTCGTGGAAATCAGTGAGTGGGACTAAAGCTGGGACAGAAGATTCTCACCCTGCATCCCTCCACCTTCCCACTCTGTGGGCAGCCCGGCTCCGGTCATCCAGGACGGCCCATGGTCCTGCTCAGCACAGCCGGCCTTTCCCATCTCTCTCCTCCCAGCCAGCCCACAGCTGAGCCAACACAATGCCTGGGCCTCTGATAAAATCCCGCGCCTTTACCCAGGTGAGCTCAAACGGCCTTTACAGTGAAAACTTTAACTTTGCAGTTAAAACTCTTCATGCCCAGTGTGGAGGATCCCAGCGCGGCTTTCCACTCCTGCTTCGGGAGAAGATACAGACCAGTGAGGTGACAATTTAGAGACCAAACTGCAAACCCAAACCCACTTATTTATTGAAAAGTGCCAACCCGAACAGGATGGTTTTAGTTCAGAAAAAACAACTCATGCCTTAACATCTTTTGTCTTAAAAGAAAAACAAGTAGCATGCGTGCCATAGGTTCGCCATCCCTTATCTAGACCGCAGCATGTTATAACGTGATGACTCACATCAAATGACTTCAAGTTCTGGGGAAAAATTCAGTATAGGTACTTGCCCTCTTCAATCTATTTCTCAGAATTCTAATGTAGAAAACCAAAACAGACATTTAAATTTAATTTTATCAAGATGAAAGGGAAAATTGATTTTAGGAGCCAACGTTCAATCTTGTGCGCGTTCCTCCTCTACCATATACGTCATACTGTAAATCCATTTTGAAGACACAATGACAGTCTTTTGAAGATTTCATTACATTTTTCTTAGAGCAGAACTGAAACCTACCTTTGAATACCAAACAAGTTTCCTCAAAGCCTTTTCTCAAAGATCATCTCCCATCCTCTTTGTTTCAAGAGAAAGTGGTGCCCCCAAATCACTTGTCCTGGTGGGAACTGTAGAGCAGGTGTGGCTCTCATTCATTAAAAGAAGCTGATTAATATCTTGAATAGTTTGATCCCTGCAGATGACACCAAAAGTTCAAAATGTTGGATAAGTCATATTTTTAATTTTATTCCACCAAATATAATGCAGCCACTACTGAAGATGCTGTTTAATTATATGAAAAATATGGCTGTGTTCATAAATTCACATACATTTTACACACTAAAAATATATAATTTTTCTCTTCACAAATATCCATGCTTCATGCTGTAAATACACTAGATGCAGAAAACATAAATTAAAAAATTCATTTATGCCTCTTCCACTTGGAAGTTGCCATGTTTAGCACGTTTCTGTTTTCACCATTGTTCTTCTCTCTTTCCCTTCTCCCTTCCTCATTCCTTCTGTCTCTCTCTCCAATGTTCCTCCCTTCTTTCCTCCTCTTTCTGGACTCATGAAGGATTTGTTGTTTTTCACTGCCTCCGGTTTAACTGAAGCACCTTCCTATGAAGATAAAGCCACGTCAATGAGTATTCCATCTTAACAGTTATCGTGATGATCTTTCCATGCAGTAGGGTGGAAAGCGGGGCTGGGGGAGATTTCCAGAACTGTATGACCATGGAACCAACACTCACCAAGACTCGGAATGGTTTCCCTGTCCAGTTCATTACCAACCCTAGCCCGACACAGGCAACGCTAGCTGTGTCTGCTCCCAAATTTGTTTAATGGAGTAATACGGTAGGTAGGTGGTTTTCAGGATTTGAATTCTTTTAATCAACATAATGCTCCCTGCTGCTACCCAGCTTCAAAAGAGAATTGGTAGTCCAGGAAAAGGTCAGATTTCAAACTCCAAAGTGCAATTGTCATTAAATGTGTATCACTGTCACACTATCCTAAAGTTGAAAAATTGTACCCGAACACCGCAAGTTGGGTGTCTGCACGGTATTTTGCTTTTCCATTCATCTTTTGGCAGATGTTTGTGTTCTTTGTACTTTTTGACCACTATAAATACTAGTGCCAAGAACACTGGATGTGGGAGTAGAAATCTCTCTTCAAAGCTTTGGGTACAAACCTAGAGATGGAATCGCAGAGTCACATGGTAATTTCATGTTTAATTATTCTGAGCAGCCCAAAAGGCCATCCTAGTAGGTGTAAGGCTGCATTTCATGGTGATTTTGACTTTGTGTTTGGGCGAAACTTTGAACCTATTCTGATTATAAGTTTGAATAACATTTCCAGAACCATTTGTGTTTGGGGTTCTATCCATTCTAAAGTCATCTTACAGGCATACTCAGATTTTACTCCATAAAGGGAATCCTTTTCAGTGTGTGTGTGTGTGTGTGTGTGTGTGTGTGTGTGTCTGTGTATGTGTCTGTGTGAGTGTGTTACTGACTGGAGATTGAACATGAGGCCTTTACACTTAGCTGCATCCTTATTCCCTTTTGTACTTTTTATTTTGAGACAAGGTCTTGTTAAATTGTTAAATTGACCAAGCTGGGCTCAAATTTGTGATCCCCTGCCTTGGCCTCCTAGGGGGTTGGAATTACAGATGTGTCCCACCATGCCTTTAGACAAGACTACATTGCTCTAAACCATTCTGTGGATATTACCCAACATTGCTACCACTGTGGCAACTATTCATGTTCCATACACCGCTGACCGCCGGTGCTTGTGTGAATGGGCACAAATGAACCGTCACCTATCAGCAACCTGACACCTTTCATCCACTAACTATTATTCATCTTTAGATGGTAGTTGGTCCCTGCCGCCCCCTCTCTGCTCCTTTCTTCTGCTTCGGGTCCTCAAGGGGGATTGTGCCATGATCTGAGTGATTGTCTCCCCTCAGATCCATATGTTCAACTCTGCTCCCCAAGGTGATGATACCGGAGGTGCGGAATTTGGGAGGTGACTGGGGACTTACAGAAGAGGCCCCTGACAGAAACCTCACCCCTTCTCTCTATGTGCGAATCCAGCAAGAAGGCACCATTTTCTAGGTGTGGAAATGCACATCTGTGATCCCCACACTCCAGAGACTGAGGCGGGATGATCTCCAGTTGGAGGCAGGCTTGAATCCCACAGTGAGACCCGGCCTCAAACACAAGCAAACAAGAAAGGCAGTCACCATTTGTGAGTAAGGATGCCGATACTCGACAGACACAGGTCCTGCCAGCACCCAGACCTCAGACTTCCCGCCCACTGAAGCTGTGGTGAGGAAGTCAGCCATCCAGTTCGTGGTATTTTGTTATAGCAGCCAGACGGAACTAAGACAGTATGATAAATAATAGTGAGAACAATTGCCATACTCCTGGTGTTTTCTAGGTCCTTTAACTATTGAAGTACTGTTCACACTCTCCTGAATCTTGTCCTCCTGCATGCCTGTTACTCCCAGCTGAGCCTGCAGTGCAGGTCTGGTTTTGTCAGACCCGAGGGAGGAGTTAGCCATGGGGCAAGCCAGCTCCTTCTCAGAGCTCCTTCTTGGGCCCTGTACAACCTTCCATAAATACAGAAGAGGGATCTCTTTCAAAAACACCGTACGTACAACATTTAACATAGAAGACGGAGCTCGAGTGGAACTTGCCACTTTGTCAGGCTCCACACACAGAATGTTGATAGGGTGCCAAGCTCGAATGAGCGGAGGCGTATAATTTCATCATCAGACTGGAAATAGACATTCTGAAGCAAGCACTGTGGACAATTAGCTTGTCCTGACAGATGAGAGTTGCTGTTTTCAGTTACTTTGCGGGTACTTTCCTCAGGAACCCCATAAGGTTCAAACTGCCTAACGTGATCTGGTGTCTGGGAAGACAGACCCTGAAGTGTCTGGACTGCTTTCCTCATCACGAAAACTTTATCAATATGACAATTGCTATGTCTTTAAAAATGAAAGGTGAGGTTGAAAGAACATAAAATCCAAATTTTGAAATGTACACTGTCATAGTAAGAACCAAAGGCAAGACCTTCCCAAAGCTGAGTCTGTTTTCTGCAGGGCGTGTTACCCTGGCTCAGGCCGGCACCCGGCGGGGGCTCCACAGTTCCCACTCCCGATTGCCGAGCCTGTGACGCTGGCCTCCGGAGTCAGTCTTTACGGAAAGCCAGGGTATGAAAAAAGGGAAGGATGGCCCTTAGCTCCAGACTGAACCTCCGTGCCCTGGAAGATGCCCATTCATTTATTCATGCACGTGAAGCTCCCGTTGCGCCCAGTGACAGGGACCCGACAAGGAGCAGAAGACACAAGATCTGTTCTCCGTGGAGCTGAGGGCCAGCCGACTCCTCGGGTGTCAGATGTAACCTCAGCTCTGCCTGCAGCGCACATAGGGTGCCCTGGGAGCTCTCACCAGGGTTCCGGTCTGACAGGGGCCTGGGAAGTCTTCTCCAAGGGGTGGTACTTGGGCTTGGATCTGAAAGAGGAATCAAAACCGACTGATGAAAGGGAGCATGAAGAGGACACCAGAGACAGAGAGAGAGAGAGAGAGAGAGAGAGAGAGAGAGAGAGAGAGAGAGAGAGAGAACTGTGTGTGCAAAGGCCCCTCCCAGAGGTGAGAGAGAGGAGGGAAGAATAGAGAGCTGGGCCTGGACCAAGGACAGGAGAGCAGGGCATAGAGCACCGTGAGGGCACCGGGAGGCAGACTGCGGATAGCGCATGCCCAGGGGCGTCCACGGAGCCCACCGGGTGCTGCTGAGTGTGCCAGCGACTGGGCGGGACACAGAGCACGGGGAGGGGGCCGCGGGGACTCGAGGAAACAGGCACCGGGGGCCGAGAGCGATTGTAAAAGGGCATGGAGGAGCGCACGGTTAGGGCTGTGCAGGACGCGGATGTGCAGCCCTGGGGACGTCGGAGAGGGCAGGGAGGCTCCAGGGCAGGCCTCCGCCGGTGCGGTGCGGGAGGTTCTTGCAGAGCCGGCTCCGTGCACGGCAGCTGCTCGGACAAATCCTGCCAGGTGCCTGGTTTTGAAGTAAGGTTTGCTCGATCGAGGCCCCAGTCATCGTGTCTCTGTGTAGCTGGGTTTAAGCAACGAGAGCAGCATTGAGTAGAGCAGGGCGGAGAAAGGCTGACTTAGCCTGCAGTGTCTGTTACCTAGGTGTTCGCGAAAATGTCCGCCATCCATAGCAGGAAACGGCATCCGATACACAGACATGGACTGGGAAACACAGGAGAGCGGGAGCAAAACAGTGGGCCGGGGTGGACCTGGTACACGTGTGTGAAGTGCTTTGCTAAAGGCAAGAGATGAGTGAGGAATAGCACGTGGGACCGTGGGGATGCTGCCAAGGGGGGCGCCAAGTGCCCAAGGCCCGCGCTGGGAGCAGTGAGTACGGATGAGACGCCCAGGGAGAGGCTGGCACGGGGAACGGAAGAGGCCTAGGACAGAGCCCGGAGAGGCGGCGCCGGGCACGGGCCAGACAGGCGAGTGACCGAGGGAGATTCCAGCAAAGGACGCAGCGCTACAGAAGCCAGGCGCATTGGTGTCCCGGGGCTGCAGCCACAAATACCACAGGGAGCAGCTTCAGAGGAAACTGGTCTCTCGCAGCTCTGGAGGCAGAAGTCCAAATTCAGCAGGGCGGTTCCCCTGGGGCTCACGCGGAGACCCCTTTGTGCCCATTGCTTAGCTGCGGGCGTTCCCTGTGGACCCTGGTGGCCCTGGCTGGCGGGTGCATCACGCCAGGCTCTACCTCTGTGGTCACACGGCTCTGCCCTACGCACCTCTGTCCTGATGGGTCGCTGCTTCTCAGTCACCAGTCACTGCGTAAGGGCCTGGCCTGCCCTGGCATCACGGCCAGGAACCAGCGTAGTCTGAGGCTCCTGGAAGGGCGTGAGCTACGGGCTCCAGTGCACAGGGCAAAGGCAAGCTCCCCGAGGACGGGGTACCAGCGCTGTCCGAGGCGGCTGAGAGGGCCAGGTCGCAGAGCAGAGCAGAGCAGAGCAGAGCAGTGCAGAGCAGAGCAGAGAAGAGAATGCACACTCTGCCCCGCGTGTGCAGCCCCGCCTGGACTCTCACGCCGAGGGCGGATGGAGGCAGCCCTTCGGGTTGCGCCTGCTTTGACGGATGGCCCGGCCCTGTCCCTCGTGCGGCACAGGGCTTCCGGCTCTGGAGCGATGTGAGAGCAGCGATGGCACCTTCGGAATTTCTCTGGGTGACCTCTGCAACCGCGTGGCCTCCCTTGGAGGCGCTCCTTAAGTGACGTCCACGCCTGCTCCCTTCCAGCGCTCCAGGGCTGATGGGATCACGAGCTGAGGTGAAACGGTGGCAGAGGAAATGTGAAGACTAATTTATTTTCAGGGCTTTTAGGGATTCATGTGCTTTTAATGATAGCTTACTATAACCACAAATCCCTCATTTTCACTCTTGCAGGGGAGAGGACATTGCCATTATTAACAAAGAGGAAGACAGAGTAGGCAGCTAATTGACCCAGCTAAGCTGACACGATTGTGCTGGGGTTGTAGGAGCTGAAGAGCTTTAGAGGCTCGGAAGACTTCGGCCTCATCTTGATGGCGACTTCTTTAACCTCCCGCCAGCCATGTTCACCTGGGCATCTCTCTTCCTGCGACCCTCCACCTGGCAGGCACTCACGAAGACCTGCTGGACCGGGCTTTATGATTCACCCCTCCTCCTTTTCCTTTTCCTTTTCCTCCCCTCCTCCTCCTCTCCCTCGTTCTCCTCCTACTTTTTTCTACCAAGGATCTGATGCTGCCTGTGTCCCCGCCAATGGGATGGTGGTTTCCCTTGGAGAGAGCGGAGTGGGTGTGCTTACATCCTGCCAGCCCCTCTGCCCTGGGCTCCTCGGGTCCCCTGCTTCTTAACCGAAGGTGGGGTGATGGTTTGCTGTCACTGGCTGGGAAGGAAAGGAGGGACGCTGGGGGATGGTGACAGGGAAGTATACTTTCTTTTCATCTTGACATAAAAGGAAAGAGAAAAAGCCTCCCAGAGCCAGCAATGGCTCATCTCGGGGGACATCTTGGTTCCTTCCCTGTCCTAGCAGCTGGACCCCCACACCACACGCTGTAAGTTCCTAAGGTCCAGCGAGGCTGGGTGCCCATGTGCAGTGTCCGCTCCCTCCACTCCCTCTCCCTGTGCTGAGCTCAGGTCTTGCCCCAGGTCCGTGCTTTGCCTCTGATGAGTCACTAGGAGACACCGAGCCTCCCCAGGTTGGCAGCAGGGACTTCTCAGAAGGGATCTCACACAGCCTGAGGTCCTGGCTGTCAGAAGCTCCCGTTCCCAGGCTGCCCAGAACACCCAAGGCTGCTCCAGGCTCTGGCCCGAGACAGGCCCGGGGCCTGCTGTTCTGGGACAGTGCCTTGCTTGGGAAATGACTCGAAACCACTCTTGGAAGAGTGTGGGTTTGAAGTCAGCCCATCCAGGACTGAAAGCCAGGTTCTTATCACTTTTAAAAAGAAAACCTTCCACTGAGCACATTCTAAAAACAACGCTGCAGTGTTTATACATAAAATATACAGATAAAAGCAGACCCGAGCAGGACTGGGATAGCTCACAGGCAACTCTGGAGCCAGACAGTGCTGCTCAGGGAACAGAGGGATGTGCAGGGTCTTCATTAACGGCTTGGAGTGTTTTTCATTCTCAAGCTACCGGGACAAAAGGTTGACGGTATAAAGCTTCTGGTGGTGGGTCACACGATTCTCCCTACTTTTTTGCATTATCTTTTTATAAATCTATTTACCATTTTTACTTCTCTTGCAAAATAATAATTGCCTCCTATTTTTCTGCTGAGTTCTCTTTCCCATATTGCTTTGAGGTTATTTATATTTTCTAACCCCAAGGATGGGTTAGTTTTGCACATTCTGCCTGCTCCTTGTCTTGATTTACTGTTTCCCTTCTGTCTTTGGAGTTAGTGACAGTGACAGAAGTAGGGGACAGAAGTCCATGTATCGAACAACTCCTTTATGACTTGCATTTTTGGGGCAAGGAAAGACTGAAAGTCCCTCCTTACCTGAGTTTATAAGATTAGTTATTTTTATATATTTTTCTTATAGACTTAAAGTTTTGTTTTCCTTTGTAGGTCTCTAGTCAACCTGGGATTTATTTTGTTGACATGAGTAATTTACACATTTAATTTAATTTCTTTTCTACATGAAAATTCAGTTGTCCCCAAACTGAGTGGTTGGTTACAGGAATGTAATTGATTTTGTGTTCAGAAAACTCATTGAATTCTCATACATTTTAATAACCATAGATTTTTTTCATTTTATATGTAAGTAAAGCCCTGGTATTGTAAATAATGACTACTTCGTCTATTCCTAAATATCATTTATCATATTTCTTTTTCTTGTGTTATTGTAGTGTCAGAATCTCTAGTACAGTGTTAAATAGCCATGACAATAGCATGCATCCTTATCTCATTCCTGAGATCAATGAAAATGCTTTCAAACTTTTAAGTAGAAGTTTGCTATATATTTTGTTAAATATTATTTTTATCAGTTCCCAGAAGTTCCCTTTTACATCTAGTTAGCACCAAATACATTTTTTAAAAGCTATAAATAAACTTATTTCTCCTAACTTTCTCATGCTGCAGACTGATAGTCAGAGCCGCTGCTCCTTGAGGTCTTCGGTCCGCCTTCCCGTGGGCCGCCATTCTCACTGAGGACAGGAGGCGGCCAGGAGGTGGCCAGGAGGCGGCAGGCCAGGACCTTCAGCCCCAACATGGCCTGTACCGACCCTGCTCCTGTCCCACAGGCAGAAATTAGTCACAGGGCTGCACCTGCAAAGGAAGCCAACACTCACAGTGTGCACAGCCTCTGTCCAAAAGATATAACTTATGTGTTTAAAAATCTCCACCACTAGTCATTTCCTTTAACACAACTCATATGTGCATTTCCTAGGTATAGGAAAACACCAAAGTGTTTGTGAAGCTGGTGTGTGCGGGCTGCTTCCTGCACACCAAGTGATTCCTGAGTGGAAGTCAGCTGAGCGTCCTCTCCACCATTTGGGTCTGACCCTCCTCCCAGGAGACAACAGATCCCACAGGTGGAGCTTCCGTGTCCTTTCCCACTGCAGACACAGTCGCAAACCCTGGCTGGGGCTGAGCTTGCTTGGGTCTGAGTAAGTTGTGAGGTCTCAAGACTCTGGGAAACACCCACCTACACTGGTTTCTCAGTGAAAGAGATAATAAAGGATGCGGATCAGCAGCCAGACAGAGGAGGTCTAGAAAGGTCCTGTCCAGAATCCACAGCCAGGGACTTTTAGGAGGACTCATATGTAGGTGGGGCTGATTTTGAAGTCCACTCCCAGCCCATGTCCTGTCTCCAGGAAGTGAAGAGCTGGGGCATAGAAGCTCCATGCTTAGCACCGTGACTGGCTCTTTCTGGTGCTAGGTCCCATCCAAGAGCCCACAGAGAGTCACCTCATTAGAATCCAAGGAGCTCCTGCCACCCAAGGAATGCCAAGGGGAGCAGGAGCGCTGAGCCGCACCCTCATCACTCAGGAAATGACAATACTTTTAGGAGCTCCGTGTCAGGAGCCAGAGTCAAAAACTGAACATTAGAACTAAAGCTTCTCTTACCACCCCCTCCATGAGGGTGTTTAAAGGAACCAAGGTGGAGACCATATGTGGAACAAAACCTCTTAGTGCTGCCACTCTGAGGATAACACCAGGCTGCAGGGCTTTTTTCGGGGCATGGAGGGAGCCCACTGTACATTTTGTTCTACGATGTCGTTTCCGCCTTGGTCAGTTGCTGACATCTTTTATTCTAGTTTCTTATTTTTTGAAAACCCTGACATAATGCTCATTAAAAACTGGTGAAATCCATAGGCACACTGGACTGTAGCTAATAGTCACACACTGATGTTGATTTCTTAGTTGCAAAGTCTGAACCATGATTATATGAGAGGGGCAGGTCAGGACAAACTAGGTGAGCGCTATGTAAAAATGCTATCTCTGTGACTTTTTCTAAAGCTAAATTATTGTAAAGCCCAAGGGTGTTTTTTAGAAAAGGCTTCGGCTTTGTTGAACATTGCTACTCTTTCTTTTTGCTTTGATTTCTTTTTCATTGATCTGTGCCTCTGAAGCTGTCATTTCCTTCTCTCTAATTGCTTCAGATCTAAGCTGGTTTTCCAGCTCCTGGGTTGAAGGGGATGCGTCATTTTGCCCCGAGTCTGCTACTCTGGCCAGGTGAACTCTGTCAAGTCACTTACCATCATTTAACCTGCCATGTCCTCTGTCTGCACGTCCACGTCCAGTGTTGATGTCTTCCTTACAGAGTGAAAGGGGATGCAATGCACAGTAAGCACTTCACGAGTGATTGTTTCAATCCCCATCATTTTTGTCAGCATCATCAGGAAGAGCATTCATGGCAAAAGTGTTTTAGATGCCTACAAAGGTTTCGGTGGGGTAAATTTCTTGGGAAAGTTAGTTATATTACTTCATGGACACAGTTTCCATGTTTTATTCACAGTTCTCCATTCTAGTGTCATAAAGTCCCTTCAGATGCCAGTCAGAATTGATGATGAGTATTTGGAAGGACATAGAAGTAGACGTGTGGGATAAAAGTAGTCACAGAGCTGTGGGGGGGGGGGGGGTCTTGTGTGTTGTGCTGCACATCTTCCACTGTCCTTCCAAAATGAGACTCTGCTCCTCTGCCCTTCTATGTCCATTCTGCTTCCCGGGGCTTAATTCTATGGCCTGAGTCAGATACATTCCCTGCCGTTTCTCAAAGGGAGGCATCAGTAGGAGGTTGAACATGAAAAGAAGGATTGTCCAGAGCATTTGTTTCCTTAGCCTTCTGTCGAAGACCACAATTCCTCACAAGGAGCCTAGGGGTCTCCAAGTCTGGGTAGTCTGCTCCTCCTCATTTCTTGCCCAGTGTCCCTTCAGACTGAAGAATGGTAACAGTTCCTAGATATTGCTAACATTGGAATACTTCACCCTTTTTTATAAATAGTCCCTTCACTAAACTCATCTCAATTAACCTGTTTAAGTACACCATCAATTTCATCACTAATGAATGTATGTTTCATCAATTACAATTTAATTTGCCACCATAGTTGAATTTTGAACAATTATATTAAAAATGGCACCCAAGGTTCAGAGGAAATTAGTCCAATATGCTTATCTTCAATTACAAATGTTAATGAGTAAAAGCTCTGAGATGATGACCCTCTGAGCTCACCTTTGGATATATTGATATTTTTTCCTACTGTCTCAGTGTCTATTACCAAGGGTATTATGGGGTGCATGAAGACATTAGAAGCAGTGGGCATTTGAAAGTATTTACTATGCGTAAGACATTCTTCTAAGTTGTTTTAATCCTTGAAAGAGCACCGAGAGATATTTACTCTTCACTATTATCTCTTTGGTTTTGTAGATGAGGACACTGAGAGATGGAAGAGAACTTTGTTCCAGATCACATGGTAACAAAGTGGTCAAGCTGAGACTTGGTCTGAGCATCTGGACTGCCACACCCGTCATGGAGCCACAGTTAACAACATGGTTGAGGTGATGGCAGCCCACTTCAGAAGATGCATGTGTCAGTCATAGTTCCAGCATGAAAGAGATGACAGCCTCAAGGCTGGCTAACTGTGAGGTATTTAATAAAGAACTTCCTCCAGGGTTTAGGGAAACCCAAAGGAATGGTCCAGTGTCCCAGAGCTACCAATAGTAGATGGGTATGCCTACCACCAGTCCCAGAAGGACAAGGAAAGGAAATGGTTACTGGAATCCAGAATAGTTCTAAGAGGAACTTCAGTCATAAGAGAAGAATGCTGTGTAACAGCCAGAAAAAGAAATATTTCCCTCTCACCTCCCTCCCATTTACCTATCTCCAATTTATCTCTTAGTCCCTTTCCTTTTGCTCTAACAAAACACCTGATGCTGGATACTTCATAAAGAAAGGAGGTTCGTGTAGCTCACAGTTGTTGAAGTTCAAGAGTGTGTTGCTGGGTAGGCTCCACTTCCTGAAGGTTCTGTTACTTCTCACTGTCACCACACTGGAGGACATGCAGCCTGCACACTCTGGGCCTTTGGGAAGCACCCAGCCTATATCGAAGCCCTCACATCCCTCCTGCTGAGCAAACCCAACTGGAAGCCAAAGGCTCAGTTGACCATCTACAAAGCTTTGCCTCCCAGGCTCTGGTGCAACATGGTGACTATGTTGGAGGGGTGACAGGAATATCCAGCTGAGCAAATGTTTTAAATGAAGGAAATTTAAGGAAATAGCTATGTTCCTGGAAAAGTTTTATGCAAAACTGAAATCTAAAGTAAAACTAATATACCCAATAAGGTGTTTAAAAACATCCCTTTCTCCTCTTCTTTATTTTCATTGCTTTTGGAAAGCAGCTGAACTTTTGTAAATGCTTCCACATACTGTTTGTTTGGGCTCTGTGGAAGAAATGCATATATGCCTAGAGTCTGCAGATATAACTGTGGATGGAAGGCAGTTTGGTTCTGGTTATCAACTCATGAGGAGGGATGCGCAATACATAAGAGAATACGGTAGGCAGCATAAATCGGAGCCATTAACTTTTTAAATGCTAGAGAGCAGTAGATCCAATCATAGACATTTTATGGAACTTTAGAAATTGGATGATTGTTTAGGATTAAGTAGTTCAGCTTCCCATTCACTGAGGGAACATGGTATCCTGAAAGATAACTTTCCAATCTGTGAATCAGTTTTCCAATCCATGGGTCTATAACTCAAGGAAACAGAACTTCCTGAGACTTTATGATGCCACTGACTGCAATTCTCATCTTTTCCAGAATGAGCTTTTTCCCCTCTGTCACATGATTCTTCTCTAGTATTCTAGTTTACACCAATCACAGAGCGGTATTTAAGTTTTGAAACTATTTCCTCGGGGGTATCTTCTTTCTTAGATGAACAGGAGCTGAAACAGAGCAACTACAGTGGAGCAGTGAATTAAAAGTGTTCATCTAAACACTTCCCAGGGAAAAAGGGACCACAGTTACTGGGCACTGTTGGGTTCAATCTAATCTGTTTCCCTGGAAGCACTTATCTCCTTGTATATGTATTCGGAATTGTGCCTTACATATTTCATTTAGTCCATGCAAATAAAGGAGATATAAATACCCATCTTACAGACATGAAACTAGATTGATTTCCTATGAATGGAAAGCTATAACCAATCCCCAACTCTATCTCTTCAACCAGTGTTTCTCAGCACAGTAGAGAGAGAAGAAAAAAATATTCATAGAGGGGACATATGAAATGAGTGTGGGCAGTTTTTAAAGAAATTACTGTTGAAATGGTGGAGGAATGCTAGTGCTGACCAGGGCACTGAGTGTCCTGTGAGACACTCTAAGCACGATGAAGAATTCATTCTACAAAACAGCCCAATTAGGAGTATGGCTTACACCATACTGAAATAAAGTCAAGGAACACTGAGATTGTTAATGGGTTATAAGTGAAACCAGGATAGTCATGCATTTATTGTTTTATGCATTTTTTAAAAGTATCTATGCCTTTGTAAAAAATGTGGTAGCTGAAGAAATTGAAATTTTTATAAAGAAATCTTAGGAATATCAGTGAAGAAAGTGGACACTGAAGAAATATCGTCATAGTCTGAATCAAATAGAGGACCAGGTGACTGTAAGGTGTGTTGAATACTGGAAGCCTTGTTTTACATCACCGTGAAGACAGGCGTGAAAAGTGAAGATCCATCTGTCTTATGGATTGCCAGTATTCATGAGTGTCTTGGGCAGCACTCTCAGAGCAGCAGGGCTGGCTCATGAGGGATGTTTCTGGGAAGCCTTCTTGTTCAGCTCACTCCTGAAAGGCAATGGATGAGTGATTGCCAGGCCGCGAGTTCCTGGGTTTTCCTGCTTGTGTCAGGAGATTTGGACTGGTGAGGGAGGAGCCTCCCTTGTGCGCTAGTTTGAAAGGTGCACATGACAGGGAGCGTCTTCTTGGTGAATTCCGTCTCCATCTTCCCAACCCTTCCTAGTTCACATCTTTCTCCACACGCAGGCATTCTCTGCCACCGTGGTTTTCGGTTTTCCGACAGTGGCTACAAAGGGCTTCCTGGGGAATCACTGTGGGAGAGAATGGGGTAGGGACCGGGCGTAAGGGTGAGGACAGAGGGTGCAGGACCCAGCAGTCTGTCCAGAGCTCTGCTGTGAGGATCAAGTCCAACCCTAATACTACTCCTCATTGCCCTGTCACCTCCAATGGGTCACCTCACCCTGGTAAGCCTGAGCCCCTCCATCTATAAAATGGAGGAAAACAGCAACACATACATCATGCAAGGGTGAAAATTCAATGAAATAATGGGAAGAAAACTATTTTTAATTCATCATCTGACCCTATGCCTCGGCCCAGCTTCACCTCCCTCTGACAGTAGCACATTGTACGCTCTGGTTACAGCAGACTAACTAGTTAGCATTTCTTAAAGTAAGTATCTTCTATGGCTCATGGGGTCCCATACTTGGAAGATCCCTCTCCTATTCTCTTTGGGGCACGTTTCAGTTCAGATCTAAAATGACCTCCAAAAGTCTCATGCTGAGGAAGGGTGGGATCATGGAGTGCTGTACCATGCAGTTAATCTTTCCATTCATGAGTTCATAACTAAAGGTGCTGTTAGGAGGTCGGCCTGGTTGGAGGTGGTCACTGGTGACATGACCTGGAAGGGTGTGTTCTGGTCCCCAGTTCCTCTCCTTTCTCTCTCTGCTTTCTGGTTGCTGTGGTTGAGCCCCTTTTCTTCCTCTGTGCTCCTCCACAATCTTGTTCTTCCCTCAGAGCCAGCTGTCTATGGACTGGAATTTGAGGCAAATTGAGCCTCTTTTCCTTTAAGTTGTGGGTATTAGATGTTTTGTCTCAGCGGTGAGAAAGTGACTAAGACAGAGCACAATCTCACAGCCTTTCTAGAGCCAGCTAAAATGTGCGTCAGACTCACTGTCAGAATTAATGGCTCTCTCTGTTGGCTTCTGAGACTCCCACATGGCCAACATCCAATCTTCTACTCCTCTTTTCTAATGCAACTCTGACCTGTTTAACACCCCAGCATGTGGAGCTGCAGAAAAGGTGATGATTGCTCAATTCCAATGCCAACAGTTCTGCTCTCCCAAACTCCACTAAATGCAGGTGTGGCCACAGGATACACGGAGGGGAGGTCTGTTGGGGCACCCTGTGGGGGAAACCTTGCCTTCCTGTTGGAGAGACTAGTGTGGCTCTCTGCTTTTCTTTTCTTACCGCAGTCTCCTCTTTCCTTCCACAGAGAACTGAGGCATGTGGTCATGCTGGCCTTGAACTTGTAATCCTCCTGTCTCAGCCTTCCAAGTAGCTGAGATTCCAAGCATGTGCCATGGCTCTCCAGCAAGCCTTAATTTTTTAAGCCACTGAAAGTCAAATTTTTGGTTATTTGTAGCCAAATGAGTTTCCAGCTACAGAAAATTGAAGTTCTTTAAAAATCCACATCATTAACTTTTTTATAATAAATATTATCTATATAAATTGCAGAAAAATGGTAAGTACAGAGTGGTCTGAGGTGGACTACTTTATTTGTTAAATATTTGGGGCCTGTCTTAGTTACTTTTCTCTTGTTACGGAGACAAGATATCTGACATTCAAAGTTAAAGGGCTTATTTAGCTCCCAGTTTGTAGAGGTTTCAGTCCATAATCAGCTGGCTCCAAGGCAGAGTGGCACATGGCAGAGGGGGATCGCAGAGGAGAAACAGTCCATGGCACCCACACAGTAACAAATGCAACAAGGGAACCTTAACAGTGTCTTTCTGCCCCTTTTATCCCATCCAGACTACTGGGATTAGGGTGGCACCAAACCAATCAGTGTAGCGGTTTAGTAACCTCACAGCCTTAATCCCAGCAACACACACTCTAGATTCAGCACCTTGACAAAGCTGCCTAGGACTGCATGAGGCTTTGGGGACATCTAGACCCGACCCTAACAGGGCCTTTCTTTACAGGAGGCATGTGGCTCCTCCATAGGATATGCCTGTGTGGTTTGTGCAGACACATGGAATGGGGGGAGGGATGCCTGCCACTTTCAAGACAAAGCCTTTGCCCACTTCCGTTGTGAGACCACAGTGTCCCAAAGGGAGGCTGACCCCTCCAGCATGGGTAAGAGAGAAAAAAACAAGGGACAGAGCTGCATCCCACCCCACCAAAGTGGACATGAAAATGAGAGAGAAATGAGATCTGGGATGATTTGTTTTTGAAGCACAACTGAACATAAGCTGACTTTAGAACAGAAGGAGGCAAAGGAGATTTCTAATTGTACAAAAAGGAAACAAATACTGTTGGTGATTTCTTTCACTAAAAAATTAGTAATTTTCAATGTATTTTAAATATTTGAGATATACCATATTTTTCTCAAAAACCTATAGAGTATAATTATTTCCCCTTGCTATTAAAATTTGAAATTCTATAGTTTTCTTAAAAATGGTTTTTGCTGTGTTGTGTAGGCTGGTCCCAAACTCTGGGCACAAATGATCCACCTCCTTCAGCCTCCCAAATAGCTGAGTGGACCATGGTGCCTGCTTCATAGATTTTTCTTAGTGATTGATTAATATCCCATTGTTCAGAAATCCTTTCCACAAATCACAAAGAGTATTTGTACCATTATTATTTGCATGATCAGATGAAGCCATTTTTAAAATTCTTTATTTATGTTGTCAACTATGTAGCACAGTATTTGGTATCTGTACAATCTCAAACATTTTTGTTCAAGAGAGGTAAAAATGAGAACAAAAATGAACAATTACCGTAGGCAGAGGCATGGGAATAGGCACACAATAGGAGGCATGGGAAAAACTGCAAGAGCTGAACCGCATATTCTCTAGTTACTTGTTTCTTTGTGGGGTTGGTTACAGCTTTTCTATATCGTTCTGACATTGTCTGCTCACTACCTTATTCATCTCAATGAGAGAAATGCAGCAAAACATGTGATCAGAGGAGACTATTCTGTCAGGAATTAATTAACTAACCCAATTATCTTTTTATTCAATAAAATTTTTATGAGTAAATGCTCATTTTGTAACAGGTCATGTTCTAGGCTCCGCAAATGAAACAATGACCACAACAGACAAGATCTCTCATGTATGGACCTTTATACTTTCCTGATATTGGAAGGGAGGCAGACAATAGGCAGTTATAAAAGAAAGGGGATGAATATTTCTGTATTGAGAAAAGTGTTAAAAAGAAAATAAAACAAGGTGTGTATTAGTCAGCTCTCCTGCCCTGGGATAAAATCCCTGGCACCCACAATTTAAAGAAAGAGAGCTGTAGTTTATTTCATGGTTTGGGGGATGCAGTCCATGGTTGGCTGGCTTCAGAATAAAAACATCATGGTGGAAGGGTGTGACAGAGGAAAGCTAGTCAACCCATGACAGCCACAAAGCCGAGAGAGAAGGGAGGAGCCAGAGACAAGAACACACCCTTCCTGGGCCTGTGCCCAGGGACCCATGACCAGTTTCTCCCACCAGGCCACACCTCTTACCTGCACATTCAGGCATGGAAGCATCAACAGGTTAACCCACCGATGAGTATAACACCCCTGTGATACAATTGCCTTCCAAAAATCCCACCTCTGAACACATGAGACTTTTGGGGAACATTTTAGATCTAAGCCACAAAGGGGTTATCAGAACAAACGGAGTCCTAGAGAAGGGAGTGCATAGCTTTAGCTTGGAGGATACGGAAAGTCTCCCTCAGAAGGTGACACTAGGTTTTTCATCTGAGCAACAAGAAATAATCTATATGAGGATGAGTGGAATAAATGTATCAAACTAAGGGAACAGTCATTACCAGGGCCCTGAAGAATGAGCTTGACACATGTGAAGAAAAGAGAGAGAACAGTGTGGTGAGTGAGAAGAGGAAGGGCTGAGGTGAGGGGCGACCATGCTCAGACAAGATGCACTTTCCAGCTCGTCAGGAGCTTCGAGTTATTCTAAGAGGAATGGAGAAGCCAGCTGAGTGCTTTGGGCAATGGAGCAAGATCGGATCCAAGTCCGACTTACATCCCGCGGTGCCCACGTGGCTGCCCTGTGGAGCATCGGCTGTTGGAGGTGACAGTAGGAGACACCAGCTGGACCTCACGGCGGGGCCAGGGTTGGCTCAGATGAGGGGGTGTTGGTGAAGACGGGGAAAATGAGCGGATGGGACGCATGCTTTGGAAGTGGAGCCCGCAGACTTGGTGGTGGGTTATACCTGTGTTGGGTCCCCTTGATGCTTTGTGCAGTGTTCTGGGTGTGGGCATTAGTGTCAGGTTGTCTCCTGGAGCCCTGGCTGCCACACTTTCTGATCTGGAGCAAATTGCAAAGCGTCTGTGTTTCAGTCTCTACATCCGCAAGCCATCTCATGAGGTTGAACAAATGAGTCAAGCATGTGAAACCCTTACTTAGCACGTTTGGCCCATGGGCAGCATTTGATAAATTCTACCTATTGTAGGGCTGTGCAAAGGATAGTATTTTTATGCAGAAACAACTGTACCTCAACCATGTCAAGTACATGAAGTGGGCAGTGGAACAACAGACGCAGGAGGACCAAGGAGGGGGCTTGTCTGAGGAGACTCGTGCTGCTCCTTGGGACAGCATCTGCCCTGGACTGCACAGAATACATGGGCTCTGTGCTCCTTTGAAGGCAGGGACTCAGAGCAGGGGAGAAAGGCCGTTCAGGAAGAAGCATAATACTGTTTTTTCATCTTGTATTTCTCCCTAAGATCCTCTTCTTTATTCCAGCACAGTATTCATCTGTAATACAAAGGAGATAATATGGAAATTAAAGTGCTAATTTCCGCTGTTAAGGGAATCAGGTCACAAAGTAAGGGTTAAGAGACCAAAGAACAAAAAGCTCAACACCTTTCCGCCAGGTTTCTTTGAGCCTATAGCTTTCCCGTGAAGAATTTTCTTAGTTTTGAAAGGAAAACGTCCCTTTTACTGTTGAATTTCTGGACATGGTAGAGTTCAGTGGTAGGCACAGTGATTTGTGATTCCATACGTGAGTTTCTCAAGTGTGAGAAATGGAGAAGTTAAGGTTTATATTCTGCAGGCTGCGTTATTATTAGATTTTGTTCATTAACAGTAAAAGCCATGCTAATCGTGTACCAGATACTGTGCCAAGTTGCCAAAATACCCTAACTCACTTTTTACTGTAACCAAAAATAGCTCTTATCATGTCCATTATGAAAACGATAACACTGAGGCGTGAAGAGTTAAGCACTGGCTCAAAGTGATGCATAGCAAGTAGTAAAGCTAGCATTTGAACTAGGATTTGAATTCTGTGCTTTTAATAGCTGTGTTTTAACACCTATCCCTGCCAAAGTCTTACTGAACTTTATATAAATTACATATGTACCTTGTGTGAAATGCAAACCCATGAAAATAAGAAGTACAAAATTTTTATAGGAATAAAAGCAAACAGATTTACATAGTATAATTCGAGTGGTATAGGGTACCTTGTTTGTAACTCAGTTTTGGAGTCTCGATCATATATTGCTCACTGTGTAGTATAATGTGCAAATACATTAAACTTATATTTTTTTCTAAGTTAAAAATAACCTGTCCTACAGCTTAAAGACAAGAGAGCATGAGAAACAAACCTTGAAGTATTAGATTCGTGTATGGGTTGGTTTTGTCTTCAAATTACTGTTCTTATCACTCCTGGCCATGAACCTTGTCAGTTTGACATTTTGTTTATTTCAGAGAGAAATAATATAGACTGAAGTTTAATGTCAGGTAAGTAAATAGAATCCTCCCTGTTCCATCTCATCCTGAGGAATAGTGCAGTAACTTTCCTTTCGCAGATTAACTCCTGCGGTTCATAGGAGGAAAATGTTCTGGGGACACCAGTCTCCTTGTATCGGCAGTGTCACCAGTCTGATTTGAGAAGTGTTGACAGATGTGAGACACACCCAAGGTTTGAGAGACACTATGACAGAACAAAACAGAAAGAACACAAAACATCTCAACAATTGTGTTTTGCTGGTTACAGGTTGGAATATGGTAGATATTATCAGTAATTTACAGCCAGTGAGTCAAAGAAAATAGGTTAGGAAAATTAATTTCACTCCTTTTTTAATGTGGCTACTAAAATTTTAAAGTGACCCATCTAGCTCACTTGATGTTTCTGCTTAATAGCACTGTCGCTGAGTCTTAGGTTCAGTGTATTTATTTCCGAAGTCATTCTGGAGGTTAATGGGGGAGAGATTCATGCCCTCAGATGGAAGAAGAGTGGCTGGGCGAGGCTCCACTTCCGATGTAGTGCAAAATCAATGTAATCACCAGCGTAATAAAGTCAGGCTTAAGTTCCACAAAACCAAACATCTTCTTGGGAACTCATCTGAACTGTGGGAGACACCGGGCTTGGGGCCACATGGGCCTGATTTTAAGCTCTGAAGAGCCACACGGCCTGGAGCAGTGGCCATCCGTGTCTCCGTGCCTGACCCCAGCCCACCTCCTGCCATGGCCATGGAAGGCCTGGCTGTCCCTGCATGGGCTGCCGCTGGCTTTGGGCCGGGAGACGGGACGGTTCGAGCCTCACCCCACCCACACGTCTAGCTTCCCGCCTGGGGCGTAGACGTGGCACTGCTACGTGCAGACTTGAACATGCCAGGGAGGTAGGACAGGCAGGCCACTGCAACTAACGAGGGGTCTCTCTTAGGTACTTTCTCCTCGATGGGACAAAACATCCAGCACCCACAAGCTGAAGGAGGAGAGGCCCATTTTGGCTCAGTCTGCAGAGGTTTCAGACCATGGCCAGCTGACTTCAAAGCAGGGGGCAGGGCAGAGGGGCCTGGCAGAGGAGGGTTACTTAGGGCACAGTGGAGGAGCAGAGAGTCAGATCAAGGAAGGAGTAGGGAGCAGCGAGATCCAGGCCCCATGCGTGGTGACCACCTCCTCCCCCGGACTTCGCCTCCCAACACCACGTGGAGCGATCAGCTCAATGGTGGACTCATGGCCCGGTGAGTGCCAGGCCCCCGTGATCAGATCACCTCCCCAGATCCCCACCTTTGAGCAAAGGAGGCTTCGGGGGACATCGAGCGCAAACAATAACAAGCCAGACACCAAAGACAAAGGCTCTGTTTACCCAGGGCCACATTACAGGGGCCGCTGTACTCAGGGTTTGCAAGGGAATAGATTTAATGCAGGACACATAGTTTATAGGATTATAATGGTCACCCAAAAAGTCAAATGCAGAGGAGCGCAAGAGATTAGCTTCACACTAGAGACCTGAAGAATCCAGCCAAGGGCCTGGGTCCCACAGCATAGTCCAGCCTGAGGGCTTAGAGCCCATGGCATTGTTGTCCCAAGTCCAGCCAGAGGCCTGGAGCCCACGGCAATGTCTCATGCTTGTCTGTATTGAGGATCTGCACCTGGAAGGCCCAAAGGCCAGTGGTGGAAGCCAGAAAACCTGCTCTCTGATGAGATGAAGGATTTGCCTCACCAAGCTGAGGGATCTGCACTGGAGCCAGGAAGTGAGGCTCAAGGTGAAGATCAGCACTCCCCTGAAGAGAACAGCCGAGTTCGCATCAGGAAAACCATCCACAGCAAGGTTCCCCTTGAAAATCAACAGCCCCCATCTGATCTTCCCCTCCAGCTCTCTCTTATGCCATTGGCAACAGTCCTGGGGTGGGTCCTCCACACCCAGACCACACTGACTCAGTTCAGCTGGGCGCTCCAAGGTGACCATTAGTTAACCCACCACAGTGGCGTGCTCGAAATTCAGGGCCCGGCGGAGTGAAGCTCTGTCACCTTCACAAGTGGCCGGCTGAATAATGCCCCCTTGTACTGAATTTCCTCTTTCTCTCTTCCTGCGTCCCCGTCCTATTCCCAGGCTCAGTTCCCAAATAAACCACCCGCACACAAGCCTTTGTGTGAGCTGTGGATCCGGGCTAAGGCCCTTGGAGAGCGCTGTCAGGAAACCAAGATCTCAGTGTTCTTGTACATGAACAGGGACAACGCAAGGTATTTCGAAGAGCTGCAGGAGTTAGTGTCATGCGCTCAGCAACCTCGGGTAACCGTCATGGCTGTCTGGCTTGACATTATTAAGGTAAAATGCCTTGTCCATGGCTGACTGGGGAGGGTTCTTCAAGGGAGCTCTTTCAAGGGGTCTTGGGAAAGGCCATGGTTCGAGAAGGTGTTTTCTGAGGGGAACTCAATTTTACCATTCTAACATATGCAAGTGGATTAGAAATAAAAACATAGGTGAAAGGGAAAAGGGTTTTCCTTGGGAAAGTCATCCATTTGGAAATAGAAGGAGAAGGAGATGGTGACTTCTAAGGACGCAGGGTTCTGGTCTGGGGTCATCACTCTCCACTCTGTCTCCGATGTAAAATTAGGAGAAATATCGCACAAGTAAGGTCTTCACTCCCAGTGGGTTTGGACAAGAAAGCAAAAGTGCTCGCTCTAGATTTTTTTTTTTAAATGTTCATTACTCAGGAGGCTGAGGCAGGAGGACCAAAGTTCAAAGCTAGCCTGACAGCTCATCAAGATCCTGTCTGAATATAAAAAAATTACAGAGGCTGGGGATGCAACTCAGTGCTCCTCTGGTTTAACCCCCAGCACCACACAAAATAGTTTGATGTGAGTTAAAGACAAACACCAAGCTGTAAACTCAAGTGTATTTTCCCTATAAGTGTACCTAATTTCTACATATAGCTCCCATCCATTGGGAGAGGAAATTTTGTCTTGGTCAGTGCCAGGATACCTGGGTTGACTTGAGATTTGCCATTTCCTTCTCTTCTTGGGGGTGTATCTGTGTTCATGAAGGCAAAGAAGAGTCAGGCACTCTGTATCTCAAGGCCACTGCACTCATGAGCAGAGGCCATCCTGTCCTTGGCCACCATGTTGCCATGCTGCAGGTGCTGGGACTTCCATCAGCCTCCGTGGTACCTGGTTCTCCATTGTTAGCACTGGTCCAGTAGAGAAATCTCTCCTCATCTGTTCTGGAGTTTGTCGACCTCTCTGGATCCTCTAGTACCCCACACCCTGCCCACGCTGTTCTCACCTGCACTAGGACAAAGCACTTCGCGACGCCCTGGCATTCTGTGAAGTCCTGCCAGGCATCACACACAGCTGAGGTGGGTTGAACAGAGGCCTCCTGAAGCTGCCTGTGCCTGAACTCCAGCATCCGCAGTAATGCTGTTTCACAGCAAAGGAAAATTAAGGTGGAAGGTGCAATTACGATTGTTAATCAGTTGACTTTAAGAGGGGAAGATTATCCTGGATTACCCAACAAACCAGATGTAATCACAAGGGTCTTCAACTGTGGAAGGAAGAGGAAGAAGAGTCAATGTCAGAGCGATTCAGTGTTAGAAAGACTTGAGTGGCCACCACTGGCTTTGCAGATGGAAGAGGACCATAAGCAAAGAGATGTGGACAGCCAATCAGCAGCCAGAAAATACAAGAAAAAAATTCTTCCCTGGAACCTCCAAAAAGGAACGCACCTCTGCCCACAGCTGGATTTGAGCTCATTGAGGCCCATTTGGACATCCGACCTCTGCAACTTTAAGAGAGTAAATCTGTGTTGCGTTAAATCAATGATGTGTTGTGATTTGCAAAAGCAGCAACAAGAAATGAACATACCCCTTCTCTCTCACTGCTGCCGCCTGCGGACTCGATGTTTTTCTACCTGTGAGGCTGCTTTGCTTCTCCCCGTCCAGTTCTCTTGGATCACAGAACTCGGCAGTGCCATCTGTTGCTTTCCCCCTTGGTGGCATCCCACTGGGACCTTACCCACTTCCTCTTAGTCTATTTTCTTCCCCCAAGCTTTTAACAACTCTGGGTTTGAGAATGAGCAACTTTGGTCAGTTACATATTCCTCTAGGTATAGCAGCCCTGCTACAGCCTCTTCAAAAACCCAAGGCCAGCAGTATCTTCCTTCAGTTTTCATTTTCAGAGCAGGTTGTGTGTCTGTACACAACACATGGAGGTGCAAATGTGCACACTCACAGACAAGGAAGGAAAGAGAGGAAGGACAGACAGGACAAAGTTGGGACAAAGAAAACGGGAGGCCGGAGGCACTGGGGAGAACTAAACATGACGGAGATGCTGGCTCCGGCCAGAGCTGGTCGCGGCAGGGGCAGCCTTGCCAGCCCCTAGCAAGGGTGGGCGACTCCCTCTTCCAGCCTGTTCTCGGCAGCACCTGGATTTTCATTTTTTCCCCAGATTCTCTACCTCTCCTCAGTCACTTCTTTTCCATCGGTTTCTCATCTTTATTCCCATCAACTGAAACTGTCTGGATTCCATGACAGTCTCTTAACAGCCACCAACATCAGTGCCAGGCCGTCGGGTCGGATGAGAGGAAGGCTGCTCTACCCAGACAGCGAGGAAACAAAGATCGCTCTGTCCGGATGACACAGACAAAGGGCAGAGCTGATAGAAATTACCCAGAGACATAAAGCTATTTATCCTGCCATTTTCCCTCCATTCAAGGAATTTATAGATCCTAATAGAGAAAATTATAAACCACTTATGCAACGTGAGAGAAGTGAATACCTGCATGACATTTTGAGTTTTATACAGAGTTCTCTTTCACCGAACTTGTGATAAATTATTACTATCATTTTTCTAATTTTGTAACTAAGGAAAATTAAATCTTAAAGAAGTTCAGAGCTTTGACCCAAATCACTGGAAGTTGGAGCATGAACCCATATCTCTTACCTCCAAATCTAATCATTATTTTACCAAACAATGCCATGTACCAAATTGCTAAATGAATGTGAGTTTCATTTTCTGTGCAGTTCATCTAGGAGTCGTTATGTGTTAGGTAGCAGCTGTTACGTAGACTGAAGCAGCAGGGTTTAATACAAAGGAATTCTCCTTCTTACTTTTAATTGGCAGCAGATGCTCTCTCTGATGGGCAGGAAGGGCTTTTTCATCTCCCAGTGCAAAGTCTTCCAGAATGCAGTAGTGTGGATTATTCTTAAGTCAGAGCATAAATTCTAGGCCTATCATAAAAAGATGGAAAATCCACTGTAAGACCAGGCCTTCGAACAACCACTCTTAAAATCGAAGTGCAGTGGGTAAAGTCTTGCCCTGGGAAGACCACCTTTGTGATTCTGGTTCCTCCCCTGCCAGGATACATAAGCTTAAATATCGCATGGTTTCTCTCATACAAGAAACCCAAATTATAAATAAGAGCGAAATAGAAGACAGATAATAGGTCATAGGGAGATAGATTTATTTCGGGGAGAAGGGGGTAAAATAGGGAGGGAGGGGAGGGAAACAGGATTCAAAAGGAACTAAGAAATGTCCTGTACCTACACCAACACCCCACGAGGAGCACCATCATATATTGCAAACATGGGCCAACAAAAAATGAAAAAATTAGAAGTTCCCTAGCTTCAATCTTCAAAATTGTTACTGAAGAAAGGAAAGTTTCAGGAGGAAAACTTGTACTTAAACTTTTGTTTAGGGTTGACTGATAACTACTTACTATTAAAAATATTAAAATACAAAATGTAAAAATTTTTAAATTTTAAATCTTAGCTGGGCATGGTGACGTATGCCTTTACCATTACTCGGGAGGCTGAGGAAGCAGGATCGTGAGTTCAAGGCCAGCCTGGGCTATACAATGAGGACTAATTTAAATATTTTTTTCATTTTTAATTTATTCTAAGAGGAGCTTAGGGATGAATCACTGTCTCTAATGTTTTCCTTGGGGAGCTCTAGAAGAACCCCAATTCTGTCTGTTTTTAGATCTGGTCCTAGTCTAATACCAGGCTCAAACTGGCCACATGACCATGCAATATTTAGCATATCTGAACCTGGAGAGAGGGGATTTATGAAAAAGAACTCACCAAGGTAAAACTGACAAGAGGAAGAAAGCGGGAAATTTAAGTGTCAGAGAGTGACGAGGCCAAACAACCAATTGAAGGGACCTGAAGGAAGGTCACTTCTACCTGCCCATCTGGACACTGAGGTGAGCATAGGAGCAGGAAGAGGAGATGTTCGTGGAGAACTCCAGGAGGGACATCTGGCTTCAACTCTTGCAGTGATTTTCCATTTGTGACATGAAGATGGCTGACCATGACCTGGGGACTAGCAGGGTCCTGATCACACAGGGCAATGTCCTCACTTCACACAGGGACAGCGTGCGCCTCCATCCACACACAGGATGCTCACCATAGGCGCTCTGGCTCCAACGGCTGCCACCTTCCTACTCAGGGATCTCCACACGTAGGTGATGATGACGGAGATAAATCAGGATAAGAGAAACAGGAGAAGGAAATGAAATCAAAGTAAGCTCAGCAGGAACCGAAAGCAAATTTAAAACAAATAATGTTCCTATCTAATTATCTGTTTCATAGCTTACTTGAAACTTTTATAGTGAGGATTTGATGAGAAGAGGCATAGTTTTACTATAGTGCTAACAATGGGATGAGCCTGTGCCCTAAGGAATCTGACACTTCACACACCGATGACTTCACTGTCTTGTCTTCTTCATAAGTTTTTGATTAAATAAGAGCAGAAAGAGAAATGTCTTTCCAAGGATAAGGTGGCCGGGTACCAAGCTTTCCTTTACTACATCACAATTACTTTCCATATTTCAGTCAGTTCTGGGCCATGTCAGAGTTACGTCCAATATCATCTATTCTATTCATTTCAACTTTAGAGCAATATTAGTTTTCATGGAAAAATTCAGCATGAATGTGCTCTTGTCTGGTATCCTTTTATTGTATTTCAGAGAGAGGGCCATGGTCTTGGCATTTTTGTCATGATTTCAGGGAGCAACCAATGAGCATTTAGTCGGGTTTCTTTCTTATCTATTTTCCTACCACAGGTTTACGTGGGAATAGATTTCACCCACGTGTGGAAGCAAGTAAGTTGGAAACCTTACTTGTCCAAAATGTGGGAAATTACAGAAACGCAGGGGAGAAGATGATTTTTACACATGCACAGTTCGGTGTCCCAGAAGGACTCTGAGGTCTGGTTGCAAGCACATCTGGCCTTGGACCCTTGCTCTGTCACTTAGGGCTGGGGTGGCCACAGGACAGCTACTTCCTTCTGTTTGCTCATCTATGAACCGATGATATGAATGCACGACTTTACAGGTTAACTGTGAGGATAGAAAAGTACATGTGGAAATACTTGGCACAGTACATAGCATATAGTAGGTGCTTAATAAATGCTAATATTTTAATATCATTGGTATTATTGTCACCATCTCTAAACGGCGCTGAAGGACCAATTAGAAAAGTTAACATTAAAAACAGCACTTGAATATATTCACCTGGGTCCTGAGATGGAAACAGCCTTTCATGTGGCCAAAATAACCAGGGGAATATAAGTATAAAGTCACATTAAAATGTTTCATGCAGGGAAAAACAAGTGGTCTCTTAACTTGATTTTGCTCATTTATTTTCCTAGCAACCATTAACCCATAATCAGATCCTCAGAACTGGAAATAGCACATGCTAATAATCAGCTCTCGGGTAATAACTGAGGTCTCTGGGGAGAGACACTGCTGACCCCCGAGCCCATTCTCTCTTCAGCAAGCCAAAGCCCTCCTTGCGGCAACAAGCACTTAGTAAGATGCTTTCACTACCCTGAAATGAAACCCAGAGATAAAATAACCCATTTTTATCAAACTTTTAAAAAATGCCCTAAGTATAATTAAAGGAAAAATAAAAGTCATATATAGTAAAATATGCTCGGGCACATTATACTGGGGACCTAATGAAGCTGTCAGACAACTGTGCTTAAAGCAAAATCACCTTAACTATGGTGACTACAATCAGAGATCCATCCAGGTGGCTGAATTGGTGAGTCAGAGGCCACGAGCTGTGACTGAAGCACGGAAGTTATTTTCTGAAATGGTGATTGACTCCCAGTGAAGTGCCAAACAAGGCACAGCACCATCTTTCCTTGATTTACATACTAATTGCATTCTTGGAAAATTCAATGTATGTTCAAACTATACAGAAATATCTTGAGTTACATGTATTAGGAGTTAAACTCTATTCTGAGACAGTTGTAAATAGGTTTGCCATTGACGTCATGCCTGGAAGCAAGTTCCAAACTTGTCCAAACTGAAACTTGGGGCAAATTTTCCTTGTGCAGGCTTGTCTTGTTCATTAAAGAGCACGTGGCATTGCTGGCCCTTCACTATTTCAAGCCCAGAGGTGCCTACCAATCACTGGGACCTAGAATAATTCCCACTAAACTTTCAAAATATTCCCCAGGGACTGGTCCAGCACGCATCGAGAATCCTACGGTAGCCACACTCAGTACCTGGAATTCTATGGACAGCCAGCCTTTGGTTTTCTTCTTCTCTTTGCTTTGGAAGCTCCTCACCTTCCTGGCCTTGCTAGGATCCACTCATCCCCGGGGCTCACCTGGGCGGGGTCTCTAATCCAGGAACCCAATGTGAAGCTTCAGTTCCTCTTTCTGTGTGTTCCAGGAGACCCAGCTCTGCCTAAGGCTTGCCTGACTTTCATTGTCCTGTGCTATCGGATTTCCCACATTATCCCAAGAGCTCCTAAGGACAGAATCAACCAACCAATTTTTGTAACTTTATACTTTTACTCCTGCTTCTTTAAATTTAGATTTATGTCTTTATCCTTAGTGCCTGGCTAAGGACTATCATATATGAAAGATAGATAAAAAAGATGGTTGAAAAGATTGATAGATGACAATTTTATGCCAAATATTTGCCCTGAGAGAGCGACATTCAAGGTGGATTCCATTCTCGAGCTGTTTGTAGTCAAAGAAAGGACCTATATGACTCCTGACCATTTCCCAAAAGACTGGCAGAAGCCATAGCACATTCATCAGACAGAGGTTGTCAGTGAGCTTCGTGGTGCCGTGTATTTTATTTGGAACTGGTGGAGAAAAAGGGCTGCTGTAAAACTCCAGTTTAGGAATCATTAGTGTTATTTCAGGTGTACTGGGCAGGTTATTCTCATGTGGGGCAGAACAACACAGGATTGTTTTTAAAGCACAGTTTTCATACTTGGGGTATTTTAAAGTACTTCAAAATGCTTTACAAAGTAATGAGTTAAACACTAGCAATGAGAAACCATGTGTGCTAATGGAGAAAGCCATTATGTTCTTGACAGTAGCTCAGACAGGACTGTGGAAATTAGAAGCAGTTTTATTGATATTGGCCAGGATTTGGGACTAATCCTTGTTCTTTTTGAAAATCGCCATGGGATCTTTAAATTGCACTTGGACGGCCGCTGTGTTTAATAAGATTGTTTTCTGGACCTGAAACTCAACCAAAAAGTTTTTGTGCAGATATTCTACAAATAAAGTGCATTCGGAGACAGCGTTATTTTCCATAATGAATTTGGATAATGAAAGGTTTTTATTTTCAGTAGATGAAGCAGGGAGAGAAAAATTCCCCCGACCCTCTGTGGATTTCAGAAGCAACCTCACCGGAGACTCTGAAATATTCAGATGAATGTGTTCCAACTCGGCCTTGGCTCTTCAGGGTTCTGGCTGGGACTAAGGCAGAAATACCAAAAATCTGATGAGAAAGCCTGCTCATGAACAATTTCCATTCCACTATTAGCAGACATGCAAGGTTAAGAAGGTCTGAATAAATATGCAAACTTGATGATATTATGCTTTTGGAGCTCTGAAAATTTTGTATGAAATTCCAACCAAATTCTATCCAAACACCAGTGACAATTTAATTGGAAAGGGTGTAGCAACTTGAAGTCTAATATCTGTTTTAATATGTTGTATCATCTATTTATATGGAATGAAATGTTAAAACTAGTGGATTTGAGAAATACACACAATAAGCCTACAATGAAATTTACAGCTTAAATGACAGATGTTAAAACTAATCACTTATTAAAGTTCTTTTACATTTTGGTTAGAAGTTGCTTAAAATCTACAGCATTGTAACTCACTCTTCATTCGCTTAGGTACCCAGTGCCTCTAAGACAAGAATATATGCTAAGAAAGTCATGGTGATAAATACCCCGAAAGCTCAAGTTTCCTAGGTTTGAAATATAACGTTAGTAATAGTGAGACTGTCTATTCACCCTGGAACTGAAAAGTCTCCAAACCATCGACCTTCGGTTCTGAACTTGGTCTTTTCATATTTTGCCAAGGTGGAAATGCCAAAATCTTCACCACCAGGAGGTCTGCTTCGCTCCCAAACGTTTGAAGTCAAAGGAAGAGAAGGAAGAACCATGGTTAGTATCAGTAGCCATTAACTCTGCAAATTGCATGCAAAATGAGACAAAACAATATACTCTTTACAAACAGAAGTTACGAGCCTTTGGCAGCATTTGGGGGTCGCCCTGCTTTAGCCCCAGTGTGAGTCTGAGAAGTTTTAGGTGGCTGGGGGATCAGAGCGGCCCACTGCCAACATTTAAGTGTAGCACCAGACTGCCCAGGGTCGGAGAAGGAAAGGAATTGTGACAATGTAACAGACTTTTCAGGAACTCAGGAAAAGCATAAAAGATGCTTCTTACTATTTTTCCGTTCTAAAATTTACATATTTCACATGTAAAACTGTCCATAGTTACTTATCCAAATAAATGGCAGACTGCTAGCCCATCCTGCCAAGGCCTGCCCCGATGTGATTCTCCTTGTGCCCACACTCAAGCATGTTGGTGGTGTCTCCTCATTCTCAGTTACTGAGATTGTAATGACAGCCAAAACTAGGGCAAAGTTTTGTGCTATAAAGGCAGGAACCCAGATCTAGGACACAGCCCAGGTCTCCTGCTCTGACTTCTGCCATCCGCCCTTCCTCTGTGCTGGACTGCAAAGGCAAGAGCCACAGCATCTTATTTGCCATCAGATTCGCAACTGCTGGTACACTGAGGATGGGTTTCCCTCAAGTACTTTTTGAATGAAGGAGTAAAATTGCCTTGTGGCTATGACTTCCGTCTTGGCCTGGGCCTCTTAATTTGTGAACTGAGGGGGCTGGGCTTGCTGATGTCCTTGTACCCAGCCCAGGACCCTGTTGCTTAGCTGCTGGCCCTTGTTGTACATACGGCCTGCAGGACCTTGGCTCTGGGGACGCCCCAGGGCAATTCCTCTTTCAGTGCCCACACATGCTCCTCGCGCACAAAGAACCCACTCCAAGACAGCACAGATATGCTGAAATGGGACTGAAAGCAGGAGCTTTGCTCGACCCAAACCATCTGCATGCAGAGGGCAAGTGAGTATCTCGATAATTTGGACCTCCGGTTCCCAATACCACTAGCTTAGGGACAATGGATATTTTGTAAGAGGGCTTTATCCAGAGAATTTCCCCCATTCTTGATGGACATAGACAAGGATACATCACTTTCAGGCTTGGTGGAAAAGCTATAGCTTTTAAATAGAACCAACTTTACTTTTCCTTCCTATACAAAGATGTAGTTTTCAAGTAGTTTCCTTACACAAATACAGTATGCCACTAAATTAGGTTTGAAACTTTGTTTTACACACACACACGCGCGCGCACACACACATGCGAGCACCTTTCAAACTGATTAACCAAAATATAATTGACTTTCTTAGTATCCCAACAAGTGAATCTTTCTTCAAATGTTGATTGACATGTACTTTTCTGGATAAATATTTTCTTTTTTAAAGTGTAATTTTAAGAAATCCTAAATTTAAAAGTTGGCATTGGTGGGAACAAAGGCTTCAAATTGATAATAGAAAAGACAACTTCTTCTACTCAAATTCCTACTAACCACAGAAAGAACAGTGAAATGCGATTAAACAAACAATGCTAGGCCCTCTCTATGACATTTCCAAAGGCCAAAGTTAACAGCTGGGTTTAGGGTGCTCAACTTCGTCTTTGTTCTTACAAACTTCATCCTCCGATGTAGCGTGGATTGATGTGACTCAAGATGGGCCAAAGCAAAGAGATTTGGGTTATACATCTGAACTGTGGCCCAAGTCCCGTAGGTGGAGTTTTAAAGGAGGCCCAAGAACTAGAATTCCCAGCATTGCTTGAGCAGAACCCAGCCCTATCCTTTGAAAGCATCTTCCAACCTAAACACAGCCACTCGTTTCCCGTTGTTTCCGTTCCCGTGCATGGTTTCCAACTGCAGAAACCAGAGATACCGTTTGCCTTCCTGGCGGATGTCAGGCGTGCTGACCTTCAAGGAGAGCCGAGCTGGACAGGGTGGACGTTGCTGGAGAGTACAAGCCTGTGGTCTGCGCCAAAGTATTTGCTCTTCTGCCAGAAATACAGATGGAAGTAAAAGGAGAATGGTTTACAGGCTCAAATTTAAACAGTGCACTTTAAAGAACACATTATACTGAAATTTATTTTTTCTTTAAATCAGAGCTATTATGTGTTTAAATCACAGGAGCAGAAAGGATTAAGCTGATTGAGAAGATGTGGCATTTGCCCCCTGCCTTTAAAATACACTGTTGATTTTTCAGAATTATTACATGAAAAAGCAAATTTCAAATGCGTGTAATACGCTACCCTTCAAATGAGAAAGACGGGTAATTGAGAAAATACAGGCATGCTCAGTTATGTGGAAGACATACAGGAAGGATAAAGTGGAAATGAGAAAAACTGGACACCAAAGGAAGATGAAGAAAAGCAGCGATAGGAAGAAGGAAATCATGGAAGCTGCACCTTCTATGTGGAGCTAGGTCCCTGGGCTTCGAGTACATATCCAGAAGATAGTCGATGGCAGTTCCAGTGTTAAGTTTTTGAACAACATCCATCCTATTTTCCGTAATGGTTGCACCCGTCTACATTCCCTATTTCTGTGGTATTCTTGCCAAAAATACATAACCTTACCTCATTCCAATCATGAGAAAATGTCGGACAAACTCAAGAAACACTTGACAAAATATGTGATCCAGACTTCAAAATTTTAAGGTCAGGAGAGACCAGAAAAAGAACCACAGGACTGCAACAAAATGCAGGAGATTAGGGATAAACAAGAACCAAACACAACAGTAGGTTCTGAGAAAGACCCTGGGCCTGAAAAGCAAAGTGAACAGAAAACATGGGTGACACTGGACTCAGCCTGTGGTCCGGTTCTGGTGTCACATCGGCGTGGGCTCCGCCCTGGAGACAGACATGACAAAGGAACTGGCTGGACGAGACCCGTGTGGATGTGGAAATCCTCTCTGCTACTGTTACAGCCCTGCTCCCACTCTGAAAGGCGCTCAGAATAAAAGTATAAACACCAACATCGAACCTCATGGGCCAAAGGAGCTTTAAAGAAAACTGTCAGTGTGCCGTGTCCAGGCTGTTTGCCAAGGACCTTCGAACATGTATCCCACCTGGCTCATTCTCACCTCTCTTATGTCCCCTCCAATTCTGTGATGCCCACCCTGGTTTGTCTCTGTCCCTTGAGCACACACACACACTCACACGCACACACTCTTCCCCTGATCGCCCCCAGATTGGCTCCTTCTCATTGATCAGCAGCTTTGACCAAGTTATGACCAAAACTAAGACTTCCTCTTGGGTATGTTGCCTGGCTGGCCCAGGGTCGAGGGTCTGTGGTATACCTTTTCCCTACGTCCTCTGCATTCTAGGGTCCAGATCCAAAGGCCAAAGCAGACCTGGTAGTTCCTGGTAACCTGACCAAATTCAGGGTAGAGGAAAGCAGACAAGCGAGCTGATGGTGTCAAGCAGGACCTCTCAGAGCCCCCGCAGGGTGGCTCTCAGGCACCCACACTGCATGAGCATGGACAACCGCTTCATGAGGATGTGGTGGGATGGAAACTTCTTCTGCAGAAAGCAGTGAGGGCCCTTGTTAGGAGGTGCAATCTCACAGGGTAGACAGGAAGAATTTGGAACAATAATCTACTGTAAGACTCAGCTCCGTGAAGCTTTCTTGCAACTAAATCCACACAATTTCACAAAGTTACTTAGTATTCTATTATTTTATTTTGTTGTCACTTTCTAGAATTATTTTACTTTGTCAAGAATATAAATTCTATGGGAGAAGACAATTTGCCTAAGTTGTTCTGAGCTCTGCCCAGAAATCCCTTGCATGTTTTTAAGTGCTCAATATGTGTTTGTTAGATAAAAGTAAGGCATGGCCTGGAGTTGCTTAATGTTCATATCTTTATACAGCACGTCACATACAAGGTCTCACAGACGTGGACAGATGCTTGTTAAGTAAATGAATTCATTTTTATATTGAAAAAAATTAAAGATGCAAGCAACATGCACATATTTTGTTACTTGCATAGTATGTTTTATTATGGCTACGACAAAGGAAAAGATTTCCCTATGAAGAAGGAGCATCTCACTGCACCGAGCTGTACTCCACAGACTTCTGGAAGAGGTAGTGATTTTCCCCTCACAGCCCCAGCTAACCTCATCAAGGAGGAAGGACTTGAGGATTCAGTCCAGCCGATGCAGATGCAGAGAGTCTGCAGAATGGTCAAATTAATAATTTCCCTTCAAACAGAGCAGCAAGATGTGCAGTCAGGGAGAATGGATGAAACAGACAACCCACATGGACACACTGGTGTTGTAAGTGGGTTTTCCTTCCTCCCGCAGGTAGGTGCTACCTTTGGTAGAACACTTCAGTAAAATGTTCAACAATGCTGGCTCTTAGAGAAATGGAAATTAAAACAAAACTGAGATTCCAGCTTACTCCAGGAAGAATGAATATTATCAGCAAATCAAATAAGAGCAAGTGCTGATGGGGCAGCAGAAAAAAGGAACATTGTTGGTGGGAGTATAACCACTAGCACAACCACTGTGGAAATCAGAATGGAGTTTCCTCAAAAAACTAAAACAAGAAATTCCATTCAACCCAGTTATTCCCTTCTAGGTGTCTTCCCCAAAGAGTTAAAGGCATCATATTACAGTGATCCATGTACACACGTTTATAGCAGCACAACTCACAACAGCTAAATCTGGGGAGCAGCCTAAGTGTCCATCAGCAGATGACTGGATAAAGAAAATGTGGTATCTACACACAACAGAATATTACTCTGCTATAAAGAAAGGTAAACTTGAGTCATTTGTAGGAAAATGGATGCACCCTGTGACCATAATTTTAAGTGAAGTAAATCACACACACACACGCTTAATATCACATCATTTCTCTTATACGAGAAACCCATATAAAAAGAACAGAATGAAAGGTAGAGAATTAGAAATCGGAACATAGGGAAGGGGAATTGGAACTCAGCTCGATCTTTTGCAAAAGGGAAGGGAACCCAAAGATGGAAGGAATGGGGAGCAGGGAAGGAGAAGCGAAAAGGGGTGGAGAAATATTTAAGATGCGTTGTTCCCCACCAGGAAGCTGATCACTGTGTTCTACAAACGTGCTGAAAACTGAAAAAAAGTGAATGGCACCTGTTTGTAAGGTGCCTTTCCACAGTGAGTTCCACGTCTCTCACTTGCTTGAGCTCCCACTTTGCTCCAGAAAGAGAAAAATACTGATCCTGTTTCCTTAGACAACGTCTAAGTCATCTTCTGTTTTGCTGCGACACAATGCCCAGAGCCCACAACTTCGCTCTGGCTCATGCGGTCTTGACCGACCGGCTCCAAGGCAGAAACTAGATGGCAGAGGGTCACCGCAGAGGAAAAGCCCAGCTCAGGGTGGTCAGGAAACAGAGACGGGAGCAGCGAGAGCGAGTGGGAGATAAAAATTCCCGGGTCACGGCCCTGGACACCCCTCTTCCAGCCAGGCCTAGCCTCCCAGTAGCAGCAAGTCCCTGGCAGCGCCCTGATTCAGGCACCTCCCAAATTCCCTGCCTCTGAACGCAGAAGGCTTTGGGAACGTTCTCATCTAACCCCTAACAGATGGATGTAACCCTGCTGATGTCGCTTTCCTTGGCATGACTGTTTGCAGGTCCAAAGTGTTTACAGAGCTCCTCAGACTTAGCTTTCTGTAGAGACTGTCAGGGCTGTGAGGGTAAAAATCTTGGGCAGACCCTGCCTTCCTGGCCAGATTTCCATCACTAATAGTTCATTCCTGTGGCTGTAAACTAGATGACCTAAGAAAGTTGCTTTCGATCATAAATATGAAAAAGATTCATGTGAAAAATGTTGATTCTTTTCTTAAAGAAGTTTTTCTTGGTTCCAGGAAAAGAAGGATGCCATTGTTGGGAAAGAGGAAATGGAAAAGCGAGGGAGGAGTGGAACTACGAAGCTGAGGGGCTTTTTATTTTCCAGGTTTACCTTGAGCTGGCTCTGACCTTGGTAAATTACCTACGGTTGTAGCCATAAACCTGCAACCTATTATTGCGCAGAGTGAACTAAGATGAGGTCTGTAATGAACTCTGTGCCTGCGGGGAGGCTGGGTGGCCGGTTATCAATGGGCCGGCTATTCCGGGTCCTTCCGGGGGAAGCAGTCACAGCACAGAGCCCATTAGGGTGAGTGTGAGGAACAGTTACCTCCTTTCCATCTTTCTCAAATGCAGACATTAGTAACTCCGGACAGTAAATACTACTCACCATGTTTCTGATGAGTTGTACATCTTTGTAATGGGATAGCCTGAGATTCACTTCTAGTCCGTCATTCGTCAGCTACTGATCGGTGAGTCTCTCTGAGGCTCAGTCTCCTCCTCTGGAAGGTGGGTGTGCTCAGAGTGTCTGGCTCCAGGCGTGTTGTAAGAGTTCCGTGGAAGCATCCGTGTGTACTGGATGTCTTCAGCTGGACATCCCAGGGGCCCATCTCAAACAAAAAGGGGGGCTTAATGCACAAAGCCTACTTCGGCAGCTGGATGGAGATGTTTCACGACTGTTCAGAACCTGCCTCTCCCCGTTCTGGCTCAGGCTTTCTTTGGGCTTAAGTAGTTCTTCTTCAGGTGTTGGCAAAGATGACGCTGAGCAGCCAGCCTCAAACTGACGTCCCACTGGTTACCCCGTCCCACAAAGGTGGACGAGTAGCTGCCCCGCCCACAGTGCAGCAAAAGTCCCGAGACTGAATCTCCCGCCCGGGCCTGGGGTCATGTGCTCCAGCCGAGACCAAGAGAAAGAATTTCGGAGGGGCTTGGCTGAGCCAGAGTCACCCACCGTACACACAGACAAGTGTTCCGAGAGCAGCTCCCCTCCCTTACAAAAGGGGACACAAGAAACATCGGGGGAGACGAAGGGACAGGTGTCTACTCCGGTGCTTGAGGCATGGGCACCAGGCCTGACAGAGCCGGGCATCCCTGAGTACCTGGCGCTGTTCGTGCCGTCGGGTTCCCTCTTCAGGAAATAGGTGGGGGTGAGCGCAGGCAGTGGGCGGCCGGCAGAGCCAGACGGCTGTCGGCTCAGTAAGGATGCGAAGCACGGTTGTGGGACCAGCTCCTCTTGAGCTTTCTATTCCCGGAACGCACAGCACCAGCCTCACAGAAGAGGTGCTTGTGACTGCTCCTCGGGTGAGCCATGCACGCCGAGGCCACACTGCGCTGGGGCTGTGTCCGTGGACCCTCTCTCCGGGCAGAGCTGCCGTCTGAGTGCTGAGCTGGGAAGGCATGCCGAACCGGGGCCTGTGATACGGGCATATTCGGAATCCAGGAGACTGGGGCGAAGTGTGAGATTCTGTATTTTTAACAAGTTTCAGGAAGTCTCGTTGGCACTGGTCTGCAGAACGCCTTGGGAGTAGGGTCTCCGTCCACCTGGGTGTTGACAGCAAAAACGCCACCAGCTGGGGAGCTATGAACAATGAGAATTTGTATCTCACTATGGGGAGGTTAAGAAGTTCGAGGCCAGGTCAATCGTGAGTTTGGCATCCACCTTCTCAGTGCGTCCTCACGTGCTAGAAGGGCAGAGCATCCTTCTGGAGGGCCTCTTTCACAAGGGCTAATTAGGCCAGGCATGGTAGCAAAGGCCTGTAATCCCAGCATTCTGGTAGGCTGAGGCAGGAGGATTGTAAATTTGAACCCATCCTGGGCAGCTTAGTAATTTACTGAGACCCTGACTCAAAAATGAAAGAAATGAAATGGTTGGGAACGTAGCTCAGAGCAAAGACCGTGGGTTCAGTAACACACACACACACACACACACACACACACACACGTGCACGCGTTAACCACATAAATGTGCCCCGTCCTCAAGACCTAAATGACTCACAAAGCCCTCACTCCCTGACGCTATCACTTTGGAGGACAGGATTTCAACCTAAGAATTTCAGACCTTAGCCGTTAGCCAGGATCTGAAGTTCTAAACTATCTCCAAGTAGGAGCTGACATAAAGCCTCTGCCGAAGGTTGTTCAGTCCCCTGCCCTGTAGCGTCTCCTTTAGGGTGTTCTCCTAACGTAGCATTTTGTGTGTGTGTGTGTGTGTGCATAAGGAGACAGAAAGGAAAGAACAGAGAAGTTATGCTGAGGAGACCCCTATCTTGGAAAATAGAGAAAACCACATAGAACGTACTTCTGAAGAGCTTAGTAAATTGGCTCCGAGCCCTTAAAATTGTTCCATGTTTATTAAGCAAATAGCTGCTTTTATTGAACACACACTCGACACCCAGGCATGGCAGTTTACAGATATTATTTCAATTAGTTTCGCAACACCCTGTGACACTGTAAATGGTGTCCCCAGTTCACACGCAAGGAAAATCTTCCTGAGAGAGCCACCCAGCCCTGCTGCGGGTTATGCATGATTTGTACTTTGACCTCTCTTCAGCTGCATATTTTAATTCGTTATATACAATCCCTAAATATGTTAGAAAATGCACCCATGACAGTCATTACAATCAAGCATGATGATTTTTAACCCGTTGCTGACTTCCCGTAGCACTCCATGGTGTGCAGACTCTGTGGATTTTTATTTTATCTCATCTGGCACGCTGAGATACAAGCTGACCTTCTAAGAGAATAGTCAGATGCTTGTGACAGCCATCTGACAGCATGAGAGAGGACAAAGTCACTCTAGGGCCTGCCTGGCAGCAGCGAAGTTCATGCTGTCGCTTGTGGGCGGACTGCAGTCCAGTTCCGACCTCCCGTGGGGATGACCTCTGCACTTCCTGGCTCAGCCTCACCCAGCAGTGCAGCCAGTAAACCCCACTCACCTCTGTCCTGTTCCTCGCGAGCAAAGGTGGGTGTGGTAAACATGGCCCTTAAGGATCCCTACTGCCTGCTGTCTCTTTTCTCTGTCTGCCCTCAGCCTCATTTTCATGCTCTCATTATCATCCTCACGTTTACCCCAATCCACTCCATGTCTAGGATGTGGAATTCTTGGCTCCACACCTGAGATTCATAATTGCTTCCTTCTGTTCAGGCAGCTGTGCGAAGTTCACATGCACAGCCCCCTCCTCTCTGTGTAGCCATGACACTGAACATGCATTTTCCCTCCTCAGCAATTACATGGAGGTTACTTAACCTGCTTGTTGGATCATAGTAGCAGATCCAGGCTAATAAAATGTTACCACAGACGGCCCCTTAAAGGTGATCTGTGGGTAGATGAATCAGAAAGACATATTTGCACATGTAATAGGGGAAGCAGAAAGACTCGGGCAGATGTAGATACAGGAATCCAAGCAGAAAACAAAGTTACGGTAAAGCTTGTCTGGCTTTCCCTGAGCGTGTCCAGGGCAGCAGGTACGCCTGGAGACTTGGAGGGAGCATGTGGCTGGGGTGGAAGTTCTGTCTGCATGTGATTGTGCAGTCTGGCCACCCTGTCAAGCAATTAATGGAGCTAAGGAATCCAGCATATCCTCCCTCTAATTTGTAAAGTTCTTCAAGTTTCTGGCACTTCAAGGGAGTAGGAAATGAGGAACACTTCACTAGTCTAACTGAATGTCTCCAGGACTCAATTTTAAGGCTAAACATACAGAAACATTGTTTATTTTTTGTTGATCTCTTTGAGCCCCATGTATTTGGGGGGCCCCTTCTTAAGTGTATGGCTCATTCCCCATTTTTGCCATTTAAGTGAGAATATGCAATAGTTCTGCCCATGTGCCAGTCTTTATGTGTCACAGTGATTAGACTGTTTAATTCTTTCCTTTCTCAATAAAATAAAATTAATATTTATTTGACAATAAAAGTAGCAGTTAGAAAATTTAAGAATACAGAAAAGTAGAAAGAATAAGGAAAATACTAACTGTAAATCTACCCCCTACAAATAATCATCACTAACTTTTAGAATTTAGTTTCTGTCATCTATTTGTATGTGTACTGTTAATCATATTGGAATTATATAAATCTCCAATTTTACACTTAGCATCATATAAAGAACATATTCTATTAGCTTTAAGAAGTTCATAAGAAAACATTTTAATATATGTGTAATATTCATTATAAGAACATTACATCATTTATATACATTTTCTCTTGTTTTTTAGATGCTCACTACAGTCTATATTTTTCAGTGCTGTATATCAAGGATCAGTGTAAAAAGAGGTTGGAAAATGTTTGGGTTTTTTTGCAAGAGTTAACTGGACACAGACATCGCATGATCTCACTGTGGTGTGGAAGTGAAAACTTGATCTCAAAGAGGTGGACAGTGAATGACAGCTCCCATAGCATGGGGACGGTGTGGGGAGGAGATAGGAAGAGGGCCGCTTGTGGGGACAGGCACAGCCGGGGAGCAGGAATACGTCCAGCTGTGCTGTAACATGGAAGGGGAACTGCGGTTGACAGCAATTAACTGAACATTTCAAAATAGCCAGTAGAGAGGAAGAACCTCGGACGCTTCCGGCCGAAGGAAATAGTGTTCATGCTGATGAATATGCCGATCATACACATTGCAAATACGTATCAAGATGTCACACTGTACCCCACACATACATATAGTTACTCTGTGTCATTAAAAATCACAACATGTTCTTTAAGAAAACAGAGAGGGAACCAAAGGCAAATATTTTCACCTTTGTGAACTCTAAAGTCTCTGTTGGCAGAGAAAGGGCCTTGGACAAGACATTGTGGGGTGGCTGTGTCTTCCTTCCAGCACACACTTGTTGAAGATACAAGTGGCAGGAGGGGTGAGACCTGCTGCCTTCGAAATGACATCACCAGTTATTCCTCATGTGACTCAGAATCAATTCTTGGAACTAGAATTATGACTGAAAGAAGGTAAATATTTCCACAGTTGGACTGATTGATTGATGGTTGATCGGTTAGCGCTTGGGGTGGAGCCCAGGGCCTCCCATGCACTGAGCCAGTGCTCCACCACTGAGCTACAGCCCAGCTCAGTTTCTAAGAATCTTTATGCACATTATTAAATTTACCCCAAAATATTACAATTGCATTCCTCCTCAGTGAGTATAAAAGTCCTTATATGGCCGTGCAGCAACCATTATAGATTATAAACATTTAAAATTTTTCATTTAATAGGAACAAATTAGGAGTATCTTACTATTTTGACTTGGTATTTTAATTACCATTTTACAAAGTTCCTGAATATTTATTTAATATTTATATGGTTTTCTCCGTGTTCAACTTTTTTTAACATTTAGGCGATTTTCATTGTATTTTTCTTTGCCCTTAAAATTGGTCCATTCTTTTTTTGGTACCGGGGATTGAACTCGGGACCTTGCACTTGCGAGGCAGGTGGCGGCACCACTGAGCTAAATCCCAGGCCCAGGCCCTTAAAATTGGACATTAAAGATCTGCCATAAGGGCTGCGGGTGTAGCTCACTGGTAGAGCACCTGCTTAGCACATATGAGGCCCTGGGTTCACCCCAAGCACCCCAAATGGAAGAAAAGAAAAAGAAGGGAAGGAAGGAAGGAGGAAAACATAGAAGTGAAAGAGAGAAGTGCTGTGACATTAAGTTCAAGTGGGAGACACTCAGGGTTTGACTATAAATGGACAGTGCTCATCCAGGCAATTAACTATAAATATCAGTCAACTCTTGACCCTCCAGAGGCTTTTCTCACCTAGGACACAGCCCCAGAGTGTTTGGCGACTGACACGGCTCAGCCAGTCCCGTGTCTGTCCCTGCACGTGGAAATCTGTGTGGAGAAGGTGTCCATTGCCCTCACTGTCAGCACCTGATGGTGACAATGTGGCCCGGCCCAGGGCTGCTGATGGCACTCTGCGGGTTGGCCCAGCTGAAGGACCCAGATCTGGGAGAAACAGCCTTCATGAGCATCCAGACACCAGGTTTCAGGACTCCAAAAACATTTTTTAATTAAAAATCTTTTTTTAATGTTAATGGTAAAGACTAGTATTATCTTACATAAAAAAAGTTTGGCTAAATAACACTACTATAAAATATTTCAATAAGAAAAAATACAAAGCCAGTGACCAAACTGTACACATTTTCTTCCTTTATCGATTCTCTTTTTTTTAGGTGCTAAACACTTAATAAGACTGAAGTGTACCTGTTTGCATTTGGAATTAGCCCCATGTTATTACTACAATATCCAAAATTTGCACAGTTGTTATCGATTTTCTCAAGGGTAAGAAGACTTAAAATTGGCTTACTTCTCAGAGGAAGCCAAATAGAAAACCAGTAGGTTAAACGGCAGCAAAAGGAAACATCGGTACAGAGAGAAGTCAAACGTACGGCAGAAGAGCTCTGTGACTAATGCGTGGCCTTGTGCTTCGCACACGACCTCCATCTTCCTGGTAGGGAGCCGGGAAAGCAGGGCGAGGGAAGAAAACCCTGGGAGCCGGTGCCTACGATCGCGGCGGAAACTGTAGTTCTTTTCTTCCACACGTGGGATCACTAATGGCCATTTCTGGGATGCTTCCGCGCAGTCTTCTCATCAAGCGGGCTCGAAAGCATCAGGTGGATGGACGGATCCCCCCCTTTAAAGGGCGTTTGTGCTAACGCAAGCCAACGCGGCCGAGCAGACGTGGGGAATGAAGAGCCGATTCAGTGACCGGAGTTCAGCACCAGCAATTCCAAAAGAACAGACGACCATTGTCTGCCTCCCGCTCCTCCAAGAAGACCCTGGCTGTGCCCCAGCTGCAGGACTCCTCTGCTCCCAGGAGGGGCTGCTCGCGAGGCCGGGCTGTTTGATTTGGCAGGCTCACAGGCTTGGCAGGTGATCAAACAGAGGGCACAGAAGTGCAGGAAAAGCCTTCAGAAACTGTCTTCGCTGTTGTCGCTCCTGCCTTCGTGAACTGACATCTCAATGTTCAGCGGAAAGCAGCCGCAGACACCAACCGAGCGTGCGCCGGCCCCACGTACACGTCTCACACACCTTGGCCTGGAAAGCACGCACTTTCACGGGCCCAAAGCTTTCGAAGGAGTTGTACGTATCGCGACTTGTAAACAAATACACTCTCTTAAAACGTTTAAGTCGGTTTTACCCCAGCATTCTTGGGTGATGATACAGGCATAATGCAGTGGGTGGGGTTTGATTTTAACTCCGAAGATCTGGGTTCTGCTTCTGGAGATTCTAGATCTTGGCTGTTAGACCCAGGGCGAGCTTGGCCAAGCCGGGCTCCACTGTCTTTTAAACAAACTCCGGCCAGGGTGCTGATCCTCCCTGATCTGCTGGAAGCAAGCGAAAGACGCACATAGGGTCGCGTACAAACGCCTAGACAACGTGGCGAAGCGTAAAGAGCGATCCACGTGACTAAGTGGAATTTCCCAGCCTTGGACTCTCATTTAAGATCGGGATTTTAAGCAGCCGATTTTACAGTGGAAGAACATTAATCATAGGGGAACTTACTGGAGGGTGCCTGAATTTAAAATGTAAATGTAGAGAAAGCGAATGCTCAGAGCAACAGAGGACATGAAAAAAAATGGACCCCAAATTGATTTTTTAAAATGAATGCTAACTGTACAAATGATTAGCAAGATCGTGGAATTTCTAAGCCAGGGAATTACTAAAAATCGATTATTTTTGTTTCCGAGAGATCTTTGTGGCATAAGATTGTGATTTCGGGGTGGTTTCTCTCAGCTTCTGGGCCTTCACGCGTGCGTTCACAGGGTACAACCCCCTTCGGTTGCATTTCCACACCTATTCTGAGGGACCAGACTCAGTGCTCGAGAAATACCCGTGGAATGACTTATCGAGGTTATAAACTTCCGACACCCTGTGCCATTGATTGCGCAGGTGGCTGGGGATGAAGGAGTTCGGCAGAAAAGGCCTTGCTGTCCAGGTGCTGGGGGCGGGGGCAGGCAAACAAATACGCGCCTGGGGAGGATGCGGGCCTCACAGGCAGCCCTGCACTGACCATTCCGGGCGGGAAATAACGCAAACGCGAACTGCAGCTGCTCCGCAATTCTTACTCAAATTCTTTGAAAATGCCTTCTAAATTCCCATTTCTATTTGTCTTTTAAAATGATGACATTCGGTATGTGCGCAGAGTACTTTAATGGCCGCCCCAGCCTCGGCCCCTTCCCCCGTCCCACAGTAATTGTTATGGGGGTTTTTTTCCAGGGATGGTGTGTGTGTGTGTGTGTGTGTGTGTGTGTGTGTGTGTGTGTGTGTGTGTGCGTGTGTGTGTGTGCTCATGCACCCATTATTGATTTTAAAGTACATAGTAATTAAAATAATAGCATACACATATGGTATTCTGAAAGTTTCTCTAAACAATACGTCTTGGAAATGCATCTCCATTGGTGTATTTTAATCTAGTTTTTTGTTTTGTTTTTCAGTACTGGGCATGGAACCCCAGGGCACTCTACCACTGAGCCGCATCCTCAGCCATTTTTTAATTTTTTATTTTGAGACAGGGTCTTACTGTGTTGCCTAGGCTGCCCTTGGACTTGCGATCCTCCTGCCTCAGCCTCCTGAGTAGCTGGCGGGCACATAGCCACGGGGCCCAACTCCAGTTCTTTCCTTTAAAATGCTGCAGTGACCGCGGCATGACCACCCTCACTTGGCGCTCCCTGAGGTGCGCAGTGAGCAGTCTGCCCTGTCTCCAGAGCGAGGCTACACCAGCTCCTCTAAAGCCCCTCCTGCTGGCACATGCAGGTTGGCCCAGATTCTCACTGTCACCCCCCACGCTGTATAGATCACCTCTGCACAAATCAGCTGAATGAGCTCATCCATTTTAAATCCCAGGCTTGAGGTCAGAAATTCCTCCCCGAGTTCTTATGCTAAGAGTTCACAATCGCAGCAGAAATATGAAAAATAAAAACAAAATAGCCCTTTGAGGAGCTGAGAGAGATGAACAACCCTGGTCTACTCCTTAAGCCCGGTACTTTAAAGGTTGAAGCCCCTCTCTTTTTTTTTTTTTATTAAGTTTATTGGTACATTTTAGGTGTACGATATAATGACATTCATCATTGGAAATTTGCACCTTTACATAATCCATCTTGGTTCTTATTTTCCCCCCTTCCCCTGCCCTCCCTTCAACCCCTCCATCCTCCCTATTTACAAAGACTTTGCTTCCATTTTTTCATTTTCTCATATTAATTCCATTCCCTTCTTTTTAAAGCCCCTCTCTTTACCTTGCTGTGCAGAAGGCGTGAGGATTAAACCTTCCCAGCCAGGCTTTGGCTTCCTGTGAAAGGTGGAACATGTACCACCCCTGAGGCCAGCCAGGCTTTGTGCATTCTTGAATGGCAGCACTTCTTTTCCACAAAAGCTGGCTATGACAAGCCCCGTACTGAGAGGGCCTTGACACCATGTTCCTATAGCGTCATCTGCAGGCAGAGGTCTCCCCTTCACAGCCCTAGTGCTTTCCTGTGCCGAATACGCTTCTGCACATTGAGGACCTCTGTCCCGAGGTGCAGCCACCGGCGAACACACTGCCACCCCACGTGCACCCTGCCAGGTGACAGCATGGGGACTGGGTCCACCTGGAGCCCTAAATATCCTTTCAGAGCAGCAGCCAGTTAAAGAGATGCAGACTCGTGAAAGGGGCTTGATGAAATCCCCACGGGTTGGAAGCAGCGTTTCTCGAGAAGTGGATAGACAGGGGCCTCCTTGCTGTCATTTTGGCAGTGATGTGTGGGATTGATCCTGGCCTTTGGCTGGATCTCACGCGAAGTAGAGCTGAGGTCTGCGTCCTCGACCTGCAGTGGTGTCTGCTTGTCTCAGAGGCAGCAGCTGCAGTGCTGCAAGAGGACCTGGGAGGTGCTGGAGAATCGAAGGCTGCACAGGGCACAGGAAGGTGCTGCCCTGGCCGAGGGACAAGGCCACCCTCTGGCCCGCCCAAGGCATGGCCCTGTGAGGGGCTGAGGACCTGACCTTGGCCAGTGGGGTCCTAAGCACCTTGCCAGGCCTCCCGGGGCTGGGGCAGGGCCACAGGGGCACATCTGGCTGCCTTTCGGGGATGAGTCCTTGTGCCCGCCTTCAGGGTTGGATCATGCCTAGCACGCAGCTCCCTCCTCCAGGGAGTGACAGCAGCTTCTGCCTGGAGTGGGCTCCTCCCCGAGGGCTGCCTTTGTAACCGAGGAGTGGGCTGCGGGCTGTGTGAAGCTCGGGTGCACATCCTGTGTGCCACGGTGGTTCTTTGAAGGTGGAGTTAACAGACTTTAATGTCAGCTGCTGCTTTATCCCATATTTAAACTCAGCAAAGGCCTTAGTCCCAGCACTCTGGGAAGCTGAGGCAGGAGGATTGCAAATCTGAGCTTAGCCTGGGCAACTTGGTGACTTAGCGAGGTCCTGTTCCAAAATAAAAAATAGAACAAGCTGGGGACACAGCTCAGTGTGAAAGCCCTGGGTTAAACCCTTGGTGTCCCTCACCAAAAAACAAAAGCAAAACAAAATAACTTGGCAAAGGATGTCCTTGGGGATCACATGAAAGCAGGGTGGCTGAGGAGGATGTGACATGGACAGCTGGATGTATCAGGCAGATGCTCCACCCTCCAGAGGTACCTGCTTGAATGCTCTGACAGTGATCAGCTTCTTTGTATTCTGCTCTCCAGCTCCATGGTCCCAGGCCTGACATCAGATTCAATAGCACTGGGAGGGGCCTGAGAGTCTGTATTTTAACAGACTCCTCTTGTTATAACTGAGAAAGCCAATAAAAAAGCAACCGTACTGATCTGGTAGCAAAGCAGTGGGGACGGAGTTAATGCCGGGGCTGGAGAAGACCTTAGCAGAGTTTCAGGCACATGACAATTGCGGGGAGAATTTTAGCTGCTGTTCTCCTTTCCCCGGCCTTCTGGTGTGCCGCTGATCGGCCACCACTTGGGAGGTAAACCTGCTTTGTAAGTAGGATGTCACCTTGTGGGAATTGGATGCATGAATTTGAAACTGGAGATGTGGAACTTCTTTTGCAAACCCAAGAGGTGTCGCAGGGCCAGGCCTGGAACTGCGCTTTGGGGGAGCTATGCCTGGACCCGGCCGCTCCTTGAGATGTGTGCTCCCGGGGGAAACAGTCCTCCTTCCATCTGCCCCAGGGATCTGGATGTCTTGATCGGCTCCCAAGGACACTGGCATTCGAGGATTCCTGTTACAGGATCCCATCCAGCCTCTCCCTGTGGGATTCTAGAGGAAGATTGGTGACGGTTCTTTTATCCCAGCTATTCTTGATCAAGTAGCAGCTGTCCATGGACAGAGGCACAGTCTCGCTCGGCTTTGCCTGGTCAAGGGGATGGCAGGAGTAGCCTGCCTTCGCAACTTTCATGATTTAGTGGCATAATTTAGGATGCGTTCCAAGGGGCAGCGTTAGGAAAGTCTACTGAAACTCTTTGCCAGGGAACCTGACCCATGCTGAGATGGTGCCCAACAGAATCAAAGCGGGGTTTAAAGTCAGCTGCTGCCATTATTACACATTTAAAACTTGGCAAAGGATGTTCCTTGGGTTGGGACCACATGAAAGAAATGATGGCAGGTGAAGGGAGGCTAAAGAGAACAGATGGACTTGGACATCTTAAACCATCACAGTGACAGCGCAGCTTCCAAAGATACCTGCTTGGGTGCTCTGAAATTAATCATCATCTTTGTGATTATTTCTCTAGCTATGAGCAAGAAAGAGCTTGCTACAAAGGTATTGAGGCCACATTTGTCAAGCCTAGAATCCCACACAGATTTAGGAACTGTGCTTCAAGCTGAGCTCAAAACTTTCAACTCTCCAAAGTGCTACTTACCCCAAGTAAAAAGCAATTTTCCAGCTCAAAGAAAGGCAGGACTGCAAGGTTCAGGAGGAAAGGTCAGAAGACTCCTTGTACATCAATCAGCTCCTGGAAAACAACATGTCAATGAGTTAAGTGAACACGAATCAGGCACATATGGATTGAATTTCCCTTGAAATACTCCTGAGGTCTGAGATTTAAAGGGGGAGTAGAGGAGGGGTAAAAATTCTTAGGAAAATCTGCAGGCCCCGAATGCCTGAAAATACTTCCCCAATGTGGACTGCAGGGGCTGCAGGTCCTGCTGACCTGAGTCAGTGCTGAGTCTAGCCTACCTCTGCTTTCTGAGACTGGAAGGTTCTGAGGCCCATGTGACAGCCGAAGACACCCCCAGCCTTGAGGTGAACTTCATTCCATGGCATGAAGGTAGGGAGGGTGAGCGCATGAACGTAGGTGCGGCTTGGAAGCATGGATGAAGGGAAACACATTTATTTCAGAGAAAAAATAAACTTCAAGAAACTTGAATGGTTACCAGTTACGACTGCCAGGAGCCTGTTTTTAAGCAAGCAAATCAAACTTTCTGCACTTCCTTCCTTACTGGAATCTTAGGAAAAGCAGTGGGGAAATTATATAAATGTGGAGGTGAAAAGCAATGCAGGAGGGTTTCCTGGACTCTTCCCCATGGAAGTGTGTGGCATAGAGAAAATACTTTTTATGGCTAATATGAGGTCTCCCCAGCCTAAAACATGAAGGGAGGAGCGTTCAGAGTTTGCATCTGGTGTTAGGTTCATAGACACTGGGACTATTTAAGTCGATTTTAGTGTTGAAGGTAAATTAGTTTGGTAGTAACCACACACAGAACTTAAAATCAGAAATTAAAATCAGAACTTACAATCTTTCCCCATGGAGCATTGTAGAAAACTCAGAGTGAACTTTGAAAAGGACATTTTCAACTCTCTAAAAGGAGACCTGTTGAGAAAAAATTGGGTATATTTCAGTTTTGTTGTATGGGGTATTTTGTGGTTGAACTGTTACTTCTTTTTAGGAAGAATAACCAGCTAGAAACTTCTTCACGGAAGAGGAACTACTGCTGTAGCCCTGCCCTTCTTTGTCTTTTTATTATTTTTTAAGCCAGTAGGTAATCAGAGATAAATGCTAATGGGATTTTCTAAAACAAATGATGTACCATCAAGCAAAGATTTTTCCACAATTGTCAAATTGTGTGGACAGTGTTCACACGGCTCATTCATTATTAGCAGCACCACCAACTCGTGCACACGCTTTTGCCGGTCTGCAGTTGATTGATGTACATTACTCGCATCAGGCTAATGGCACTTTATTTTCCAACAGCAGCAAGTCAGGAATGACCTTGAGTGCATATTGTTTTCCTGAAAGGGTTTGTTGTTCTGCTTCCTTTCCAAGCACCTCAAGGAAACAAGGCCTCTGTATTGGTGCTTTGCAGCAAACCTCATTTCTTTCATGGCTTTCTGTAAAAGAATTTGATACAGGGATAGAAGGTAACCTCCTGAGTAAATGAAATATTGATCCATGCTACTCTGGCCTTGCCTTCACCTTGTCCCAGGGCGGGTGAGTTACTGACTTTTCCGTTTTGGCTGTAATAGGAATTATTACAACAGACCTGTGCAAGTAATTACTTGGCATGGTAAAAAAGGAGGGTCCATCATATATTTCTGTGGAGACGTTAGTTTCCATCAGCCTAGCCGTCTGCTTTTTGGGCTCTGTCTTTCCTACTCTTGATTCAATTCTTTTACCCATCATTAATCACCCTCCTTGTCAGGAGAAGTTTATCAAAAGTATTAAGTGAGCAAGGTTGCCTGGCCTCCTGGAAAAAAAAAAACCAGCCAGTGCAGAGCAGTAAATTTCAAAATATGGAAGGTTGGTTCGGTGATATATACGAGTGTCTGTTCAGCTAGAATGAGCCGTTTGTTTTCGTGATAGATATTGTAGTTTGAGCCCTGATAGAACCCTTCTCAGGTTTATATGTTGCAGGCTATCGTTTATGAGAGACCGTGTGTTTCTAAATGGTGAAGGTCATGGCTGATGGCAAAAGTAAAAGCAGTGGTGATTCATTAAAAATAGTTAATAAGGACTGCGGCTGACAGCGATAAATAGGACCATGTGGCTCGCCAACCCCCAGCACCCATGCGGACACAGCTCTCGGCCCCTGCTCACCCCTGCTGTGGCCAGGCAACTGTGACCCGAGGGACAGACAGGCAGACGACAGACGGGAGCAAGAACACCTCTTTTGTGTTAATAATACTGAGGGAGAAATTTGTTTGTAAACACGACTCTTTCCCTCAGCTTGGCTTGGCTGCTATTCAACATTGTTACTGGGTTTTCAGTGGTCACAGAGAGGTTTATTATGTGGAACTCAAGTATGATAGAAGTACGTGATGCTGAAAAATGAAAAGGCTTCTCTATTAGCTCTGAAATGTTTAATTTATTTGAAAAAAGTAAATAAAACAAGTCAGGTATAGTTTTAAGATTTGATAAAGCTGAAAGGCAGCTCTGTGAGTATTTCTTGTGTTGGTCTGCATTCTACCCTTAGCTACTTTCAGAGTTTGCATTTAAGGTGTTTTTCTCATTTTCACAAATAAATATATCTATCACAATAATAATTTGTGATGTATGTGATAAGGAAAAATATAATCCATGTAAGAGTTCAATATATAGCTTATATTCTATTATTAGGTCATGTTATAATACAGATTCACAACTGCCTGTAAAAACTTTCTCCCATTTAGATGTGAATGTCTGATTATACTCAAGGATGCAACCATTTATTCAGAAAATATATTGATACCTAATGAGGTATCCTTTAGAGGTGAGCATAGAGCCAGAGGTCTGCTTCTAGTTTGCACTCCAAATAGATCTAATAAAAGTTTCTATTCCCAGGTCCTAGGGAACAAAATAATCTGGAAACTCCTAAGAGCTAGAAAACAAAAGAGATTTTACTGATTAAGATCAATAGAGTTTGAGGATCTATTTAGGAAGGATAAATTAACAAAGGAATATGGGGAAGCAGATGGGGCCCTGGGGCAACCTCCACATGAGCATGTATGGATTTTCTATACCTACTTCTAATGAAGAAGGTTTTAAAAACAAAATTGTTTGGAGATTTGTTTCTTTTTGGTTATCTGAGTGTTCTTCTCTCTCTCTCTCTCCCTCCTTTAACTTGAGGAATCAGTGAAAAATGGCAGAGTGTCTTAAAATAATACCAGGACATAAAGATCTTCACTCTTCTTTGGAGTACCTCTTCTCCCTAGAAAAACAAATCATTTGGGAGAGCTAGAAAGTGGTTGGTGTTTCTGGATGGAAAAGGATAGTAAGGAAGCTGCACTGGGCAATCAGTTTCCAAATTCATTGGACAAGTTTCAGAGCACCCAACACAAAACGAAACAAAAACCCACACCATTTTATGTAAGCAAGTAAGAAGGGAAAAAAATGAATGAAAGAAAGAAAAAAAGAAGGAAAGAAAAAGAGAGCATTGTAGTCCCCCAATAGCCTCAAGTGCTGATGATGGGAGCTTCAGAAGGTGACTGGATTGTGGGGATTTATAGCTGACTGGCTGTTAGGACATGGGGTCTGGCAGGAAGAGGTGGGTCCCCAAGGGTTATGACCCGGAAGGGTTTATCTCCCTTCCTGCTCCTCCCTTCATTTGCTCCCTGCTTCCTGGCCACCATGACGTGAGCAGCTTTCTCCCACCAGGCCCTCTGCCATGCCACCCTGTCTTGGAGCCAGCTGACCATGGACTGAAACATGTACCAAAATAAATCTTTCCTTCCTTAAGTTGTGAGTGCCAGTTATTCTGTCCTAGCAAGGAGAAAAGTGACTAAAACAGAGAGAAGGAAGAAAGAGAAGGAAGGAATGGATAAAAAGAGGGAAGAAGTTGGTCTTTGGCTTTCCCACTTGCAGCCAGAGTGATCCTCCTCCGTCTGACTGTACCCTCTGAGTTGCTAAGGCCAGGTGGCTCCAGGTGTGTTTGCCATCTAGACAGCCATCAGAAAGAACCATCCCTTTGTGCCGTTTAAAAAAGTGCAAGTCACTCCACCGTTCTGTGAACTAAGCCCCCAACTTCAGCCTACATGCCTTTATTGTAGATGATTTCAGTTCTCGGGCCTCAATCATTACAGATGAAACTGCCAGAGCAATAGCAGTGCGTTCAGACCAAGCAGCATTGCAAATTAACATGTTTACAGGGAAAAGCACTTAGCCTCAAATTACCTAGAAAAGACCGGAGAAATGCACTGGATTTCACTCAAGGCCGAGGATGTTTCTGGGTAGCGTCATTTTGAAAAAGACTTTCACAGTGGTTACAAAGTGGCTTTTTATGGAGAATCTAAGACTGTTCCTAACCTATGGCACTGATATTATATTTAGTTAATATTTTATGAAAGGAAAGTCCTCCCATTAGAGGTGGCAAATTGCTTTATAATTATAGTACTTTACAGAACAGACTGTCTGCTTCATTTTAAAGCAAAAGCATAAAAATGCAGCCCCCTCATCCGTATAACTTCAGCGCAGAGCCCTTGTGGTAAGGGCTCCTTCCTGTGGTTTTTTTTCCTTCATTTCAAATATTAGTTTCATCTAATATTTTAATCTGGAGATTCAGGACGCATGCTTGGTGTGTGTTCATGAGCTGCTGATGCAGAAATCTCACTGTTGCCGGGCTGGGGCGCACTGGTGACCAGAGGTGACCAAGGACACCTCCCCCTTCCTGTCTCTGCCCCATGTCCACGCCGCTCTGTGGTGGCCACAGGCCCTGACAGGACAGCCACGGGTACCGATGAGGCACTGGACTTGGGCTGAGCAGCTTCAGTTTCCACCAGCGAATACAGGCTGGACGGGAGTGGAAGCTGGGCTGTTAGCTCCCTCTTCCTCCTCCTCTCCCTCTGCCTCTCCATCTCCTCCTCCTTCTTCCTCTTCCTTTTCTCCTTTACGCCTTCTTGGAGGAGTAACAGTGCCGACTTTCTCGCAGGAAAGGAGTCTTTCTTACGTTGCTTTCCGCAGAACACCTGGTTGACACAAAATGCACGTTGCCACAAACAAACCTTGCCCTGACTGTGTGGGAAAAGCTGTCAGTGCCTGATGCCTCCGGTTAAACTCCCCACTCCTTTGCCCCAGTGCAGTCTTCCCCAGGCCCCTGCCGCTTCCCCTTGGGGGCCCCCCTTGTCCCCTAAAGCTCACGGGACTAACCCCCAGGGTCAGCCCTTACCCAGATGAAAGGAGCAGGTGGACACAGGCCTGCTCCCAGGCCTGGGCTGGCTAATTCACAGGTGTGCTCTGCAGACTTCCAGAGTGCTCAGCGGAGCAGCCCTGCATCTGCGGGGCAGACTGATCACAAACATGCCCTTCCCTCCTGCCTGGTGTCCCTTCCCTATCTCTCTCAGCACTGACTCATGCAGCAGCTGACCTTGTGCCGCGCACTATGGGGCTGTGAAGCTGTTCAAGAGACTTACCTTTCCACTGCTCAGAAGTCCACAATGAGTGAGCTCGGAAGAGAAAACACACATTTAAAACAGTCAGCCAGCGTGGAGCAGACAGCCTGTGCAGGGTACAATAAAGTCTGGGGTGAGTGTTTTGTGTAACTGGAGACAAGGACGCTGGAACACATTTGCAGGTGTGCAGTGCAGACAAAAGTCATCAGAAGGGCTTGCTGGACAAGAGGGAGACTAAACACCAGGCCCGGTTGGGCCCAGCAAATACTCCAGGTGGGAAAATGGACCAATGGCTTTATCATGAGAGCTCAGATGAGCTGTGCTGTAGATTCTCCCAAACTTGAACATGTGCAAATAGCACTTTCATCCTGGAGTTTCGTTTTAAGGCTTCACTTTCCCACTTTTCCTCTCTTTTCCTAGTCCACCTACATCAGCTTCTCCATCTCCTGGGGCATCTACTGCTCAGTAGCTGGGTGGCCAGAAGCAAGCTACTTAATCTCTTTGGATTCAGATTCCAGTGGTTGACTGGGACCCTGGGGAAGGGGGTAATGTGTCCCAGGAGGGTGTGGTGGTACAGTCCTGTAATCCCAGCATGCTGGGAGGGCCACAAGTTCAAGGCCAGCCTGGACAACTCAGAGAGACCCTACCACAAAATAAAAAATAAAAAGGGGCTGGGGAGGTAGCTCAGTGGGAAGGCTCAGGATTCACCCCCAATGCCACCAAAAGCAGTTCCATTGAAAAAATACAGTCCCGGTCTCTGTATCTGCTAAGCCTGGGCTTCACTCTACTCACTTCTATTACTGAGCCTGGGACTGTACGGAGATTGCCGTGCCTGTGTTACATGATGTATGGCATCCTAACAAAAATGCCTTGAAACAAACAAGAAGATTTGAACCTAAGCCTGTGCGGATCTAAGATTCAATTTGTTTTCCAAAAATGAGGCTGTTCTGTCTCCACCAGATATGATTATGTAAAGCATTCGACTCCAAGAATGCTCAGAGAATGGTGCTTTTTCGTCAGCTATGTGGAGGTATGATTTACATATAACAAACGCACGCATCTTATGGACAGAGTCTGAGGAGTGTTGACAAATGTGTCCACCACGTGGTCGCTCCCTGCCTGTCCACACAGCCGGCGTCTCCCTTGCCCTGGAAGGTGCTCTCGGGCTGCTTTGCAGCCGACCAACCCCTCCACCCCTGGCTCCAGCAAGCAGTGGTCTGCTTTCTGTCACCAGAGATTAGATGTGTCTTTTTCTAAGGTTTTACATAAATAGAATTATGCAGCATGTGTTCTTTTGTGCCTGGCTTCTCTCCTCCGGCAAATGTTTCTGAGATTCATTCATGTTTTCACATGTTCCCGGGTTTGCTGCTTTGTAATAAATGGCAGATCTTGTTCTGCTAATCTCACAAGAATCTTCTTTCTTTCTGAGACCTTTGAACATTATCATATCATCAGCAATCATGATGGATGGGTGAATTATGAATAGATTTATTTAAATATCTGAAGTGATTGCATTTAATCACTTTTCTTAAAAATTTATTAAAAATAGCTAATATTTATTAAATATATTTTTGTAACAGCACAGAATAGAAATAGGAGCTTTATTAATTATTTATGGTTGTGTAACAAAGTACCCAAAACTTACTGCTTTAAAATAATGAACATTCATTATCTCAAAACATCCCTGGGCCAGGAATTCAGAACTTGCTTAGCAAATGATCCTGGCTCAAGATCTCTGTAATTAAGAGGCTGACTGGAACTGCCGTCATCTGAAAGCTTGACCAGGACGACAAGAGGAACTAGGTGGCCCAGAGCGGCTGGCAAGATACCGGCCAGAGGGTCCGTCCTCCCAACTGGATTCTCCATGGCTCTGCTTGCGTCTTCCCAGCAGTCTCCTCCCAGAGTGCGAGAGTCAAGAGAGGGCGAGGGAGAGCAAGGGAAGCTTGCCTCTGGGTACCTAGCCTCTAAAGTCTCGTCTGCCTCTGCCCACACTCCAGGGGCTGCACAGGTTAGTTTTGTCCAGCGTGGGAGGGGACAGTTCCGGGTTGAATTCGCCCCTGATAAAGATATGCTGAAGTCCTAACGCTAGTACCCATGAATGAGGCCTTATTTAAATATAGATCACTGCGGACGGAACCAGGTCAAGACGAGGGATACCATGGGCCTTAAGTCCCATGGCTGGAGGGTTATAAGTTCAAGCCCAGCTGGGCAATTTAGTGATTTAGTGAGATCCTCATTCAGTATCAGAAAAGATCTGGGGATGGAGCTTAAGGGCAGAGGCCTTGTTTTCATTCATCAATGTTGAGAAGAGAAGAAGGAGAAGGAAGATGAAGAGGAGAAGGAGGAGAAAGGGAAGGAGGAGAAAGAGAAAGAAAAGGAGGAAGATGAAGAGGAGGGGAAAGAAGAGAAGGAGGAGAAAGAGGAGAAGAAGGAAAAGGAGGAAGAAAAGAGGAGGAAAGGAGAGAAGGAGAGAGAATTTTGAAGACAATCAGACACCCTGAGAAGGAAGCTACATGAAAACAGGGGCAGAGACTACTGTGACTAACCTAGAGGCCCAGGAGGGCCGAGGATTGTGGGGAACCCCTATAAGCTGGAAGGGCAAAGGAAGAATTCTCTCCTAGAGCCCTAAGAGGGAGTGTGGTCCTGCCAACATCTTTACTTTTCACTTTGAGCTTCCAGAACTTTGAGACAATAAGTTTCCATTCTTTCAGCCACCCACTGTGTGGTAATTTGCTGTGGTGCCCGTAGAATGCTGAAAGAACTAGATAATAGCACAAATATCAGAGGTGAGAATCACTGGGTGCCATCTTGGAGGTTGGGCACCATGGGAGGGGATAACTGGCTCCAGTGGAGTAATTAGAGAAGTGATAAAATGTGGACTGACACATGAAGAAGGAGAAGAAGCCGGCAAGGTGAAAAGCAGGGGCAAGAGTATTTCAGGTAGGTAAGTACCTTGAGAAGACTCAATGGTCATTGAGTTTGAGGTACAGCAAGGAGGCTCAACTGCGCTGTTGTCTACCAGGGAAATGAGAGAGGCACACACAGCAGGGTGAAAAGACCAGCTGAGGCCACATCCTTCCAGTGGTTTTGTAGACCATGGGAGACAGCATGGATTTTATTCACAGGTGACAGCAGACATTTGAAGCTGGGAAGTGGCATGCTCTTGTTCACAATTTTAGATGACTTTGGAAGCTATATGGACAGCAGATTGAAGAGTGACAGAACCTTTTCCAAAACAGAACATTTCTTAGGCCATAAAGCATGTTTGAATAACTACAAGAGGATTGAAATAATCCTCTGCAAACTTTCAGATCACAGCACCATGAAGCCAGAAAACAACAGCAAAGGAAGCCACAGAAACTATGCAAACATGTGGAGATTGAATAATACATTACTGAATAATCAGTGCATCACAGAAGAAATCAAGGAAGAAACAAAAATGTTCTAGAATCAAAAGACAGCGAAAGAACAACATACCAAAGAAATGACACAAAGAAAACAGTTCTAAGACAGAAGGTTATAGCTGTAAATGCATATATAAAAGAATAGAGTAATCTCGAATAAATAACCTAATGGTCCATTTCAAGGACATAGAAAAACAAGAACAATCTAAATCTGAGACAAATGAAAGGGAAGAAATAATAAAGATCAGAGAGGAAACTGATGAAATTAAGACTAGAAAAATACAAAGGATCAATGCATCAAAGAGTTTGGTGTGAAAAATGTCAGGAAAATTAATTAAAAATTAATTAATAAAAAATTAATCAATTAATAAAAAATTGAGAAAAGAGGAAAAGCTCAAGTGAATGAAGAGATGGACTAGGAAGCTCTTGCAGAAGTGGAGCCCGAGGTCGTTTTGGCTGGGCAGAGACCACAAGAGAAGGTGAAGGGAAGCGGGCAGACTGCTAGAGGGCCAGCCTGGAGCTCAGCCTGCAGGGTTCCCCTCCAAGGGGGACACAAGGAAGAGGAGGAACCGCGAATCCAAAATACTCCTTTGAATAACTGAAACGTATTCATTTTAAATGTGGACTTCACCCACGTGAGATCTTCAGGCTCAGAATTCCCTGTCATCCCCACTGCCCAGGGGACAAAGCCCACACTACTTCCCATGACAAAGGCCATCTCAATCTGTCCCTCCACTTTCTAGCTTGCCCTTCTGGGAGTGTGGAGTGCTGTAATGCACACCCTCTTCCCTCTGCCTGAGATTTTTCCCAGCTCATCTCCATGAAGATGTGCACTTCAGCAAGGTGCTCAGCACCTCCCTGCCTTTGCTCGAAGTGCATCCCTCCCACCTCTCACTTCTTTCTTACCCCGCCAGATGCTGATCCTTCCCCAGCACATGTTGTGTGTCTGCATGTTCCTTACACGTGAGCCTCTTGAGGGCGAAAAGCAAATCTAATGTTTACTCTCCGTCTCTGTCCAGCACAGTCTCTGGCACATTGTAGAGATTCCGTTAATGATGACCAGGCTGAGAGAGAGGTGTTTGGCATTTACTGGTCGACAGAATCATTTCTGGTGAATATCAAGCTATCATGCTTTCTCCCTATGTCAAAATCAAAGCATCCCAAAGACTTACTGTGAAAGAGAGAAAAGGCACATTTAGCATATTTATAAAGACATTTCTAAGACTATTCATAGGACAAATATAGAGCACCTACTGCGTGTCAGTCGTGGTTCTAAGTGTTGGGGACACATCAGGAAATAGCGCAGAACAATCTCAATCCTCATGGACCCCAGTTCTTTAGGAAGAGACAAATAACCACATGCACAAAAAGTGAATAAGGTAACTTCAGATAGAGGTAAAGGCCCCGTGCCGCAGTGGAGCCTGCATGGGGGTCTCTGGCTGGCGGTGGGTGGGGGACTCCAGAAGATCCCAGACTGCGGAAGGCCACAGTGGGAGCCAGCATGATGTGTTTGCAGGAAAAGAAAAGGGAGCCAATCATGGGCCCCAAACACGCTTCCCAAACGCCATGCCGTTCTTATACTTATAATTAATTAATATATTTTAAAGCAATCTTAAAATTGCATTAAACCTACTTCCTTTTTTTAAGTTGACACTTTTCATTGCCAGTGAATTTAACAGAAACTTTAATGACTGAAGAGTATTTCCACAAGGAGGTAATAGTTTATTTAAGCAAATCTCTCTTTCTATCCATGATGTTCCTAAAAAGCACAGTAAATATATAGTTTATATCCAGATGGCTCCCAAGAGCCTCGAAAGTCAGAGGCAGGGCTTTCGGGGTGCCGAGATGATGGGCTACAGAGCTGACTTCCAGGTAGGAGGTGGGGTGTGGTGAAAGGGGTGGGCCATGGGTGCATCTCCTTTCCCTCTCCTCCCTTCACTCTGCTCATGAGCAGCTCTTTGCCCCTCTACCAAGCAGCTTTTCCCAAAGCCCAGTCCCAGGGGAGCTCGGGACTGACAGCTGAGCTCTCCGAGGGTGACCTGTTCAGTGGTCGCTCCCGCAGTCGCAGGGCTGGAGGGCCTGCCCCTGGCCTTTCCAGTAGCTCAGAGCAGCCACGCGCCTCTCCTAAAGAATGGGAGGAACCCCAGCCGACCAAACGTCTCCAAGGCTAGTTTCTGAGTCAGCCTTCAATTGTCTTTAAGCATCTGACTCAAACCAAATCTAATAAGCGTTCCTAAGCTTTGCCAAACTCACTACCAATAGCATAGGAAACTGCCAATTTATGAAAAAAAAATCCCATCTGTTGGCATTGGAAGGAGCAGCCACTGCCACATCACCAGCTTCTGCTGGCTTTCTCTTCTGTTTTTCACCGGCTAGAGAGGAAACCCAGGGCCTCTCACCTCCTAGCAGGGGCTCACCACTGAGCGACCCACACCAGCCCCAGCATCCGCTCTTCAGTTACAGTCTTAACAGAACATCCGGGACAATCACTGTTCTTGCCATAAAGAGCAAAACGTGAACAGACTGCACCGGGGGAAAGGCGATCTAAACGCATCATTCCTACGACTTTAAAAAGTTAATAGTTCATTTAAATTGTCTCTTCCAATCACAGAAATTTACGGCTGGTAGAGTTTTGACTTATGACCTCCTATCTTTGAAGAAATGGAGACATCATTTTTACGTAAAAATGTCTTTAGGGGCCCCAACTTGATAGAGATAACTTTTAGTTCATTGTTTGAGAAGATACTACCTGACCAGGAATGTATGACGTCAGGAGTAATTCTGAAGTTCGTGTTGATGTGCCAGAGACAATCGGCATAGCTCTGAGAGAGAAGGGTATTTTTAGCAAATGCCCCCCACAGTCAGTCGGCACAGTGCACGGGTGACTTGCAGCGAGCCCCAGGCCTGTTTCCTGGGAGGCCAGCTCAGGTCAGGACCGTTGAGCGCACTTCTTTACAGATGAGGAGACCAGAGTGCACAGAGGTCGAGGGGGCTGTCCAAGTCCCGGGTGGAAACGGAGCTGCGGGAGCCAGCCTCTGGCTTTTCCCCACAGCTGCTCCAGCCGGCTGGGCACGCGGTTAGACTGGTAATTCCCAGTGTGATCCTGGGCAGGTCCCTGGCCGAGCCTCAGGGCTCTCCTCCACGCCACGAGTGGGTCCCATTTGTGCGACTCCTCCCTCGGCATGTGGGGCGAGCTGTCCACGCCGGCTACTCTCATTATTATCTTCACTGTGTCCATTTCCAAGAGCCCCAAACCTCATTTCCAACTTCTGTGCCAGGTCTCTGATTATCAATTCTAATTTCTGACGAGACTCCGTGTAAGCCAATGTGGGAGAGAGACTAGGTTTCTCTCTGTATTGCAGGAACTAACTTTGTCTCCTGGGCATTTTTGTAAGAGCAGGAATCTATTTGTCAACAACTCTGGGAATTAATTGCCTTACACTGTTTGCTATGTTTATGTACAACGAACTGCTGTCATTTTTACTTATCTCTGTAGAGTGAGACTGTTTAAAAAGTGAAACCTGTATATCTTGACTAATGGGATCACGAACTCTGTTGAAAAATATTATTATTTCTGTTATGGAAATTGGCCCTTTTACTGGATTTTTATTTAAATGCATTGTTAAAGTAAAACCAAACCAAACAAGAGCAATGTCCCTGCTTCTGGATACATGATTAGCACCTAGAGAAACTCGGGTCTTCCTTTCTCTGGTCTCTTCTTGGTCATTTAGACTAGGCAGAGTCAAGCTGTGGCCTCAAACTACAGTGGGAATGAGAATGTTATAATGTTTTGCAAAAGACTATTGTGAGTTTTTTTCAAAGTGCTCTTCCATATGCAAGAAGGACAGCATGTCTGGTGCTTCCCTTGCCTGAGCAAATCTGCACATCACACAGGATTACATGCATGGATAAGTGCTCGTCTGGACAAATGTAGCCATGGGAGAGAGAAATCTTCACTATTTCTTTGTTCTAAATTTTAACCTGACTCCAGTTATATTGGCTGAAAGCTTTGTGAATAGGCTGCCATAAAAAGCATTTGCCAAAACAGGACGGGATGCGCTCCGCAGTGACTCAGTCAAAAACAGTCACGTGAAGAACAGAAAGGAAAGAAAGCATTGAGGCAGGGAGCAGACTTCCCGAGGAGAAGCCTGTGCCATCACAAGGCAATGATGACCTCTTGTCCCAAGCAGGGACAATTTGGTCTCAAACAAACCCCTTAGCCTCTAAGCATTTCCCCCATTTCATAAAGCAGGGAGAAGGAAAGTCTTGGTCAGTTTCCTCCCCAGGCTCCTGAGACTCAAGCCAGGTGGTGAACAGGAAGGGTTTTGTGAATCAGGCACGTCCCAGTGCTCCTGGCGGAAAGTGGTAGCTATTCAATTGCTCTCCATTTGTTTCCACATCCAAGAAGGAGATTTAGTTGCACCGAAAAGTAGGCTCAGCTTTATATTCTTATTTTCACACTTTGTGAAATATGAATCAAGCAGGAGAGAAAGAAAACAATGCTTTTATTCTTGCATCATTAGAAAAAAGGACCCCAGCCACTGAGCACGGTGATCTCATGCTCTGCCGCGTTTGATGCCCTCTGCGGACACTCTTATCTGACCATCAGACAGGGGTCAGGGCGGAGCAGGACTCTGTGCTCCTTTCATCTGCATCTCTCCCAATCTGCCGGTGCACTATCGGGCCTGCCTTATCTGCCTTCTGAAATATTTTTCTGTTAATCACCAGATAATTCAATCGAGACAGTGATTGTGTCTTAAAAAATAACCGAATGTCTACAGTTCCTTTTTGATGTCCTAATACTCATATGATACCTTTTATCTTTCTGTAAATATCTCTCTATGACCTTTTAGAAATTGCCAGCAGCTTTCCAAACATCACTTGTGACATGATTTTATGATAAATCATCTAAACCAACACTACACTGAAATAGTATTATTCCCTAATTTTAAACTAAAGATTAATTTTTAAAAAAGGTTTTCATACATAGGATCAGACTGGGCTTATGGTAAGGGATGTTTCCTTTTGTAAAAGACTGGGGCATTGGAAGAGGGGTTAGCGTTTGTGCTTTTGAGGCAAATCTAAACTTCTTTATTTCATTGCTGTCTTTGGTTATACTTAAATTGAAATCTCATTAATACCCAGGCCCCTACCCCTGGGGGCAGGCACCCTTTTTCTGCTTTCTTCTCAGAAAGATTCTAGAGGTTGCTTCCTGGCCAGGGAGTAGAAGGAGGCCTGGGCCATCGTGAAATCCACAGGCAGCTCACAGACATGTAGCTCCGTGACACCTACAGCCATGAGTTCAGCAGACAGTGCTGATGCAGGAGCCTTCGCTGCGAGGTTCACTGGGTCCCAGGAAGGATGCACTTAGCAGCCCGGGATGTCGCGCCTGGTGGCTTCCTCATTATGCCACGCAGTGAACTGCAGAGGGAGAAGAATAAAAAGAGTCATTGTTCACATTTCCATGTCACTTGACTCCAGCGTGTGGAAAGGGTCATTTTTGTACCAGGGAAATGAAGATTTGATCCAGTGCTGCTAAAGTAAATATTTTTACTCAGTATGATCTAAATGAACAGTAGACTCTACTGTTTTTTCTTTCTCCTGGTATTTTCTCTTCTCATTAAAAGCTCTGATGGTGCTTTGTCGTAGTTCCCAGACAACAGGCTCTCAGGCTCATTATACGCAGCTCTGAGATTTGAGACAAAGGTCACCTGAAGAAGGGAAAATTGTGTTAAATAAAACTTGGGGAGAAAATCTGAATATGACAACAACTATAAATCTGTTATACATATAATGAGTTTTGACTACTTTTACTCTGGAAAAAAACTCAAGGCATTAAATAAAATTCTTTAACTGTTAAACTATTATTTCATAAAATGCTACCTTTTAGTTTCTTATTCATTTATCTCCTTTCAGAAATGTGATTGCTTAATGAACATATTCTCTGTGCTGCAGCCACAAGACAATTATACATCTTTCTAAATAGATTTATTCTCTGGAAGGAGGGGAAGGCTAATGTGTACAGGAAGATGAAAATAAAATTTAAATTCATTGGAAAATCAGAGTAAGGCCCAGGCAAGCATGCAATCAGTTGTAACAAGGTAAACAATATTAGGCAAGTGTTATCTTTTGTAGACTCGAATATAAAACTTGGCCAAGGAGAAAGCTGTAACGGTAACACTGTGCCAGTGTAGTAACACTAATTGTCACTGATGGAACATTTCTGCATGCCAGCTGCGAACTAAACATAGTCTTTATCCTACGGGTGGGTCACCTAGAGGTAAGCCTTGGCTTATAGTCAGTGGGGAGCTGCTTCCTTCTCCACCCTCCTCTAAGCTCTGAGGTATTTGTGCCATCTGCATTCAGAGACCAACGCGGCTTCCATGCTGCCCTGGGAAGGTGGGAGATGGCTCACATCTTCACTGTTCACCACTCTCCCACTGGAGCTCTGTTTGGAATCCCTGTCAATGGCTCGCGTGGGGCCCCAAAATATCATGGTTTCATGATTTTCTTCTGAACAGGTATGACTTTGTTGTTTTTATTATTTTATTTTATTTTTAGTACACATTTTTGGTACAAGAATCTTACACTCCTTTTGTGGAGCTGCCACATGTACTTGATACATCTTCACTCCTTTTCCATTGCCTCTCCCACTCCTGTCTCCCTCCTTCCTCCATCTCTTCACTCCGTTCCATTTGAAAATATCTATCACCCTACTTCCCATTAGCTGTCATTTATTTCACTCTTTATTCATGCTTTGAATTTCCCATATAAGAGAAATCATGTGACATCTAAGCTTGCATGTCTAATTTATTTCACTTAATGTTATGATCTCAAGGTGCATCCATTTTCCTACAAATGACTCAAGTTTATCTTTATGCCAGAGTAGTACTCCACCATGTGCAAATACCATGTTTTCTTTATCCATTCATCTGCTAGTGGACATACAGGCTGCTTCCAAGATTTAGCTGCTATGAGTTCTGCTGCTATAAACATGGGTGTGCCTGTATCACTATTATATGATGCCTTAAACTCTGTGGGAGAAGATACCTAGAAGGGGGAAAGCTAGGTCAAATGGAATTTTTAGTTTTAGTTTTTTGAGGAATCTGAGTTCCATAGAGGTTATATTAGTTTACATTTCCACAAGCAATGTTTCTATTTATTTTTTGGCATTAAAACTGAATTACTTAAACATTGTGTTATATGTGTTTTGTAATAGTACTATATAATTTTTTGAATAAGAGGAGGAACATAACCATGGAAGAACATAACTATAGAAAAAAGTGGCCTAGTTAATAAGCAATTGTTGAAAGTGATGCCTTTCTGTGTTTTACAATTTTAATCAATATTAACTATTGAAAAAATTGTAGCCATTATTATGAGATGTGGCGTTGCTTTAGTATCAGTGGGTATCAGGAACACACAAAACTTAGCTGCTGTACCCATAATTCAGAATATTTTTAGAAGTTGTCCTTGGCCCTACTGTGCTTGTGTGGCACAGGAAATACTGTTTCAGGACTTTGCAGTCATCTCCCAACACAGGTCAACTTTATGTTCTTTTATTTTTTCCCATTAAGTTTATTGGTACATTTTTGGTATAAGATACAGTTACATTCATCATTGGGATCTTGTACCATTACATGAGTATCTTGGTTCTTATTTTTTCCCCATTCCCCTGCCCTCCCTTCCCTATTT
>NW_004624766.1:19732885-19789852 GCF_000247695.1 Heterocephalus glaber
GGTTGAGTATCAGATTGTTCCATGTTGTTTCCCTTTGGGGTTACTGTAGGTGATCCAGAAGTCTGTTTTTGAGACTTGTTTACATGTCTTTTCATTTCCACCGGCGGGGGGGGTGCTTCTGGCACCCGCGCGGCTCACCTTCTCTGCCCTAGGAGTTTGGGATGGCAGCGGGGGAGCTTCCTTCCAGGTACTGGGACCGGCTCAGCTTCTCTGCCCTAGGAGCTTGGGATGGCAGTGGGGCAGCTTCCTTCGGGGTGCTTGGACCAGCTGAGCTTCTCTGCCCTAGGAGCTTGGGATGGCGGCAGGGGAGCTTCCTTCCGGGTTCTGGGGACCACTCTATGTTCTTGAGAAGAGCTGTCACTGACTGAAATCTGCAACACTGCTGAGAAGAATGAAATTTTGGCACCATTTCTGTTTTGTTTGTTTTTTTAAGAAAATGAGACCCAGACCCTGAGTACTGAGCATGAAGTCTCTAAATAGCTTTGAATAATGACAATATTGTTGTCCCCCAATTAAACCACATCACCCAGTCCTTTCCATGCTAAGCTCTGTACGCCTGTTACAAAACATACTTGTCAAGCAAGGACTCAGAGATCTTACCACTCGGGGCATTTTGAGACATAGCGATGTAGAAAAGATACCACAGGGAAGTTAGGAGAATTTTATTTTGCCAGAAATTTTTTCTAAAGAGTAAACTCCATAGAAGACAGTGCAATAATATATTCAAGTTCTAAGGGCAAATAACTGCCCATTTCAAACTCTGCTAGGCTCCCGTGACTTCAGTGGGATGGGTGGGCCCTGCCTCTCCCCAAGCCCAGAGCCTTCTCCCCAGCTGGAGGAAGAGAGGCTCACAGGAAGGCCTTCAGCCCTGAGCACCACAGTCACCTTATTAGGCAGAAGCCTGAAGTGAATGAAAAGAAGGAGTAAATGGAGAAAATAACAGAAAACAACAAAAGAGAAAGAACTGAAAGTTAAGAACAGGATCTTTGTACAGACCAATGCAGGGCATAAGCTGCCCAGACTGATCAGGAGGACAGAACACAGATGAGCGATGCTAGGAATAAAAAGCATAGCTCTGGACGTATTGAAGGTGGCAAAACTGGAAGAAGGTGTCAGAAGCAGCTTTATTTCACTACTACTGAAATCTTGCATGAAGCAAAGGATTTACTGGAAATCATGAATTATCAAAACTGAGAAATAATAGATATTTAGATATAGATCTAGATATAGATGCAGATATAGACACAGATGGTATTGAAGAAACTAAGTTAATAATTATTCACCAAAAGTAAAAGTATCAGGGCCAGACAAGTTTAATACTAACACATAAGTGTCACTTCATGTGAATTATTCCAAAGGTTAGGGAGAGAGGGAAAACTCCTCATCCAATGGCCTGGGTCTTTCCAGCTATGCATTTAATAAGGAGACTGTAGACCTGTCTCATGAGGAACACGAGTTCAAAACACTTAAATAATGTGTTAGCAGAGTAATAAATACAATACTGTATATAAAATACAACTGACCAAGTAAGGTCTATCTCAGGGATACGAGAATGATCCAGGAATGATGGTACATGGTTTTGATCTCAGCAGTAGAAGGCTGAGGCAGGAGGATTGCCTGGCCTAGGCAAATTACTGACTTAGCAAGAACTGGTCTCAAAAACTCATTCATTCATTCATTCATTCAAAAGTCTGGGGTGTAGCTTGGTGCGAAGGCCCTGGCCTGAGCCTCAGTACCCCCCAAACGAAAGAGGGATGGCTGTCACTGACCAACACCTGTGAGACCCAGCCAGCAGGAAACTTGCTCCATGGCTTGCAGGAAGAGGTGTTTATTTTACCAGCGCACCAGGAACTCGGGAGCTCAGCGCTACAATTGGCTCAGCGGCTCATCCACACCGGGACCGGTTATTTTTCAGCCAACTCAGCCGTGGGCCCAGGCCGGTGGAGAAGGGAGGGAGTTGAGGGGCACCTGCTGTGTCTCCCTGGACTCTGCCCGGTGACCTCGCGGGTTTCCGGGTGCAGACCAGCAGGCACTGCGGCCAGAGCGCCCGGCATGAACAGGGCCTGCAGGGACAGCGAGGAGCACACTCAGTCATCTTCCCGCGTCGCAGCAACACCAGGATTCAGTCAGCGGCAGAATGGGCTCTGCCATAGACCCAGCAAGGAAACTCACCCTGTGGACAGATTAAAGGGGGACATTCGTCACACGCCCATCCTGTCAGGTGCCAAAAAGCAGTTAGTGAAGTAATACGAATTATTAGCACACTAGAAACATCAGACTCTGTTAACACAGTAAAGGACACACGTCAGAGCCCTCTAGAAAATGTTACCCTGAGTGCTGAAACTCCAGAAATGATGCCTTTGTTTTTGAAGATCGGTAAGTGCACGTTGTGACACGCGATAACGGCACTCAGCGTGGGTCTGATGCATGTGCACGTCCTCCACGTCTCGGTCATCTTTACTCCCTCTTCACTCTGACTCCCTTTCCTGACCACCCCCCAATCTTTTCAGCTTCTACCTTCCTATTGCTTAAGATGTCTCCTTTATTTTGCTCTTTAAATTATTTATATTTTGGGTCTTTCATATAAGAGAAACCATGTGATTTTACCCTTCTGTGCCTGAGTTCATTTAGTACTATTATGGTCTCAAGCTGCATCCATTTTCCTACAAATGACTCCAATTTATCGTTCTTTCTGCCAGAGTAGTACTCCATTGTATATACATGCCACATTTTCTTTATTCTTTCATCTGATGATTGATATGTAGGCTGCTTCCAATGTTTAGCTATTATGAATTGTGCTGCTATAAACATGGGTGTACTTGGGTCATGGTGATATGATGTCTTTATTTCTCTCACATTCAGTCCTCCTGACTTAGTACATAGGTCTTTGATCTATTTTTATTTCATTATAGTACAAAGGGAGAGATATGGACCTAGATTCTTTCTTACACGTGGATAACCGGTTTTCTCAGCGCCGTTTGTCAAAGAGACCATTTTGCCTCCAGTTTATATTGTTGGCCACTTTGTAGAAAATCAGATGGCCGAAAGTGCCTAGAGTCGCATCTGTATCTTACATTCTATTCCATTGGTCAATATGTCTGTTTCTGTGCCAGTTCCATACTGTTTTATTACTGTAGCTTTGCAGTGTAATTTGAAGGTTGGTATTGTAATGCTTCCCACTTGCTCTTGTTGCTCAGGGTCCTTTAGCTCTGAGTCTCTTCTGACTCCAAATAAATGTCAGAATTGCTTTTTCTAGTTCTGTGAAAAAAGCTGATGGTATTTTGTTTGGAATTGTATTAAATGTATATATCATTTTTATAATAAGGGAATTTTTACAATTTTGTTTATGCCTATCTAAGAACAGAAAATATCTTTCCGTTTTCTAATGTCCTCTTCCATTTCTTTTTCAAAGCAATACTGTTTTCAGTATAGAGGCTTTTCATTTCTTTGGTTGGGTTAACTCCTAGATGTTCAATTTTTTTGAAGCAGTTGTGAAAGAGATTGTTTTCCTGATTTCTTTCTCAGTGGGTTCATTCTTGGTGTACAGGAATACTACTGATTTTCATGATTTAGACTACTGTATTGAACAGGAGTGGTGAGAAAAGACACATTTGTCTTGTTGCTGATTTTCGTGGGAATATGCTTTCAGCTTTTCCTCCTTTAGTAGGATGTTAGCAGTGTGTTTGTCATATGTGGCTTTCTTCTTAAGGTTAGGTCATTCTATGCCTGTGTCCACTGAGGTTTTTATCGTAAATGGATGTTTGATTTTGACAAAGACTTTTTCTATATCTTTTGAGATGATCATATGATTTTCTCCTTACCTCTGTTTATGTGGTATATTACATCTATTGATTTCATTGCATCCCTGGGATAAAGCCAGTTTGGTCATGGTGTGTGATCTTTTCAATGATTAGTTATATTCTCTTTGCAAGCATCTTGCTGAGGATTTTTGCATGTATGTTCATTAAAGAAATTGGTCTGTAGTTTTCTTTTTTTAAGTCCTTTCCAGTTTTAGTGTTAGGGTAATGGTAGCTTGAAGAAATAAGTTTGGCAGCTCTTTCCCTTTCAGTTTCATGGAAGAGTTTAAAGAGTATTGGCATTAATTCTTCCATGAAGTTCTGATAAAATTCAATCTAGTCCTGGGCTTTTCTTAGTAGAGATTTTATTTCTGCCCATTTCATTGCCTATTTTTGGTCTATGCAGGGTTTTTATATCTTCTTGGTTTCGTTTTGGTAATTCATATGTATCTAGAAATTTATCCATTTGTTCTAGATTCTCCAGTTTATTGAAACATAGGTTTTTGTAGAAGTTTCTCATAGCCCTCTGATTTCAGTGGTGTCCATTATGATTTTGCCTTTTGCATGTCCAATAGCATAGATATGGGTATTTTCTTTTCTCCTTTCGGTAAGTTTGGCTAAGGGTTTATCTATTTTAATTATCCTTTCAAACAACCAACCCTTTGATTCATTGAGCCTTCTGCAGTAAGTCCCCAACTTAAGAATGAGTTCCATTCTAGGAAAAAGTTTGTAAGTTGGATTTTTTTTCATAAATTGGACAATACCTTTGACATACATATACAATGTAAAGCCTAAAAAAACCAAACACAAACACACAAATACTGCAAACCATTTTTTACTTTCGCAGTTACTTTAAAATGGTGATATAGTACTTTCATGATTTGTTCGCATCTACAAATGTTTATAATGTGAGTTCTATTTGTATCTGTGAAAGTTTGAAATTCAAATGTTCATAAGTCAGGGACTTACTGCATTTTTTTTTTTAGTCTTAATTTCATTAATTTCTGTTCTGATTTATAATTTCATTCCTTGTACAAGTTTTGGGTTTGGATTCCTCTTGTTTTTCTAGGCCCTTTGGGTGCATCATTAGGTTGTTTTTTTGGAATCTCTCTGTTTTTCTAACATGGGCATTCACAGCTATAAACTTCCCACTTAGGGCTGCTTTATTATGTTTATAGGTTTTAGCCTATTGTGCTGCCCTTGTTATTTGATACTAGGAAAGTTTTATTCCTTCCTTATTTCTTCCATGGCACATTGATTAATCAAGAGTGTATCATTTAATCTTCATGTATTTGCATAGAATCAGTGATTTCTTTTGTTTGTTGCTTTCTAGTTCCACTGGACAAAAGTCTGACAGTACACATGATAGTATTTCAAATCTTTTGTATTTACTTAAGCATACTTTTTGGCCCAAAGTGTAGTCTATTTTGGAGAAATCTCCATGTGCCACTGAGAAAAAATGTGTATTTTCTTATTGGATGAAATACTGTAGATATCTTTTAAGTCTATTTGTTCAATGGTGTGGTTCAGCTCTGATATTTCTTTGTTGTTGTTTTTTTTTTTTTTTGGTCTGGTTGACCTGTTTTTGTGAGAATGAAGTATTGAAGACCCCCACTACAATTGTGTTGATGTTTATCTGACCTTTTATGTCCAGCAGTATTTGTTTTACAAAATTCCACTCAGTGTATATATATTTACAGGTGTTATCTCTTCTTGTTGAATTGTTCCCTTTACTGGTATATAGTGTCTTCTTTGTCTCTTCTGATCAGTTTTGGCTTGAAGTCCACTTTGTCTAAAGGAAAACAAATACTCCTGCTTGCTTTAAGACTCCTGTTTCATGGAATATCGTTTTCCATCCTTCCACTTTTGGTCTGTGTTTTTATAGACGAGATGTGTCTCCTGTAGGGAGAATACAGTTGGTCTTTGCCTCCTTATTTGTATCTTTTTTTTTTTTGGTACCAGGGATCGAACTCGGGACCTTGCACTTGCAAGGCAGGTGGCAGCACCACTGAACTAAATCCCCGGTCCATTTCTGGGGATTTAACCATGGAGTTCTTTTCTGATGGTGGCTATTTGCGGTTATGTGTCTCATCCTCTCAAAAACTGAATTCTTTTCCTTGGCTTGGAAAATTATCTCCCTTGATTTTGGTAATTAAATTGTTTATATTCATTGTATCATCTTCTAATTTTTTCTTAACTCTTACAATTCTTAGGTTAGTTTTTGAGTCATCTAACAGCTATTGGGTTCAATAAAAATAGTATCTTTAAAGGGGGGAACAAAACAAGGATGCACATTATCTCTGATAAGGACAAGAATACATAATTATGTATATTTTGCATGATATATAAAATAAATTATTATATAATCATTCACTCACTGAAATACCATTCATCAATTAAAATGAATGTTCAGTACTAGCTTTTTATCAACACATAAGTACCTCAAGCATATATGAAGACAATGAGTAGCCAAAGGATATAGATATATATATATAGATATATAGGCATATAGATATGATATACTGCCATTTATGTAAAATTTGAAAACCTCGAAAGTACTATTATATGTTGTTTATGAATAATTGCATTTTTCAGTATGAGTAGATGCCACACCCCCACTTTTCCTAGGAAAAAAAGAAACAAGGGAGAAAGATGTGGGCCACAGGAAGGTTTTTACAGATGAGACATGAACCCCTCAAAAAGAATCTAAAGAAAATAAGCCAGAATGCATTAAATGTGGGTACAAGATTGGCTGTTTTTTATTCTCTTCTGATTTCTTCTGAATGTTTTGCCTATTTGATAAAGATTAAAACCTCAAGAATGACTTGTGTCCCTGAGGTTCCCGTAGGAAAAGTCCTAGAAGGCCTGAGAGGGTTTCGGTGGTTTGCTTCACGCCCTGTGTGACAGCGGACTCAGAGGCTGACGTGTGCAGGTCCAGCTGCTCTGCAGGGTGCCTGTGCTCTGGCTCTCACCTCCCAGCCTCAACCAGCTCCCTGCTGAGGCCCTAACTTGGACACCTAACATGGCTCCCAATGCTCACTGCTTTTATAGAGCCCTGTAATAGTTTTCCTAGGTGGAATGAAGGTACTCATCTTGCAATTCATTCCCAAATGAGCAACTTAGAGCAAAAGCTAATTGCTTCAGGCCCCAAGCGTTATTATAGCTTTGTAGTATGTAACATACAGATCTACTCGTCTCCCTTCCTACCAGCAGACACAGGGCAATTTTCTCCAAGACTGGATCACATTTCCCAGATGGGCAGAGCTGGAGAAGCTTCATTAGAGATGCACTGTGCTTGAAAGAAACCCTACCCTACCACCTGCCAGGACGCCAAGCCCCCTGCTCCTGCTGTAAGCAAATGAGCACTGGCCCCTTTCTATTTTCTGGTGACCCTTGAGTCTGAGACTCTGCCACTTCTACTGGCCAACAGCAAAGGGGTGGGAGGAGGGCAGAAAAAGCAAGAGGATTTGTAGAATCATTTGCACTTGATAAGTCTGGCTGCACAATTTGTGAGACCCGGTACAAAATAATTGGAGCTCATTGTTCACAAACCAGTTGTGTGAACCTGTGTCACTGCATAGGTCACCTGACCGTAAAGTTGGACCTGGAGCCTGGTCGCCTTTCTCAACTGTGGTAAGCTCTCCTGCCCCTCAAAAACAGTCCCTATAGCCTACCTTTCTCTACTGCCAGATATCTGAAAGGATATTTCAGATATTTAACAGGAAGGAACTTTTGCATGTATACTGATGCCTTATTACTACCAGATCCAGATCTGCCTACTCACCACTCGAAAGCCAGTATTCAAGAGATGAGAGTTCATGTGGTGAGAAACAGATTTATTTGTGGGCCAGAAGATAGGGGGAACTATTATTCCCCCAAAGAGACCATCTTAGGCAATCCGTGTGTGCAAAGGGATTTTATAGAAAGGGAAAGGAGAGGCAAGGGATGGGCTGGGAGATCAGGAGTCAGGGGGTCTGTCATTCTGGGCTTGTGTGTCACCCCTCCACCCTGAGAACATTTCATCTGCTCTTGACTTCACCTCTTTTGACAAACATACTGATTTCTGGAAGTTAAACCTTGCAGAAGTTTACATGCCTCGATTAGGCGATGTGTCAGGCTAAAGAATAAGGAGGAGCGATACATATTCTGATGTTATCTGAAGGTCAGCAGAGGCTCTGGCTCCTGGAAATCAAAAGAAAGATTATTTAGCAGTTAAAGTCTTAATTATTATATTGGGCTTTTCTTTAGAATTTAGAATGGGAGGTGAAGTAACTTTGTAAATGACAACTCCCAAGGGTGTGGCTAATGTTGCCTTATTATCCTCCTTTTTAAATATAAAGAAACTAAGATTACACAATCAATAAGGTTTTGAACATAGTTGTACTTTACCTGAATTTCTATTCTCTCTTTCCCTTTTCTAAACAAGAAAAATAACCCACGTCTGTCATTGGCTCAGACTATGATAAAACAATGCTAGATGGTATTAAATAAAGATCCACTATTCGGAGGACCAGGCACTATACAAAGAACCACAGGAGTTAAAGCTGTCCGGAAGGCTGTGAATCCCTTGAGAACATGCGCTTGTAAGTGTAAATATCGAAAACAATGTGGAGCCTTGAGGATTGTCTGCAGGTCTGTCTCTTCTGGCTCACCACAGATGGCACCATCCCACCTACTTATGGCCATGTGACTGGCTTTGTCCAGCAGAAGGTTAATCGAAAATGATGGCTGTTAGTGGGGGAAAGAAGCTTTAAGAATCTATGATTTCTGCTATGTTACCTTTCCCTCTGTTGTGGGAACCAGCAGTGCTCCAGAGAGCCATTACTCTGTCATTGGGGTCCCAAAGGGACAATAAGCTAAGGCCCCCAGGTGACCTGTGGTGGGCATGTAGTATTGAGGCAGGAGATTAGGGCATTGCAGAGCTGGCTGGGGAAGTAGGTGTGACTTATTAATTACAAGATCCCAGAACATACATGCAGAACAGTTCCCAAAGCCCTGCATGTGGACTTCTCATGAGAACTCCAGCAGGTTTTCAATAGGATGACCTGGAGCTGACATCAGCCTGAGGTGTGAATGTTACAAAAGGGATGGTCAGCAATGAGGTTTTGCCTCTGTGTTCTCTCTTGCCTCGTGGCCCACCCTCATGCTGTAGGGTGCACTTCTTTTCCAACCTTCACTTGGCCCAAACTCGCTCTGTAGATCTCTTTATTTTCCTACCTTTAAAAAAACTGCTACCATTTGTGCTTGTCTTGACCAATTCTTTGCTGAGGACAGAAAGAACCCAGAAACCACCTGCAGAAAGAGACCCCAGCACCCCCAAACCCAGCAACATTATTAATGGGAAAATAGTCCTTTGTTGCTTGGAGACATGGAAAATCCAGGGATTGCTTGTTACTGCAGCATAGTGTAACTCATCCTGATTAATATGTAAAGAGCTGCTGTTAAGTCCAATGTCATTAGTTATCACAACAGAAAATGAACTAGTTGTACATAGACCGATCATAAATACCAAAACATTTTTGCAACTCTGCCCATGTCTGCCATACCTTCAAACTGCTAACTTAAATATGAAATAATAATAAAACATATATATGATGTTTACTAGGGGGGCCACTGCTCCAAATGCTTTATAAATATTAATTCCTGCAGCTCTCACAGCAACCTTATACGGTAGGTGTTTTAATCTTCATTTTAAAGAAGAAAAAACTAAGAGAGGTTAAAATACAGAGAGGTTAAATACTTTGCCGGAGATCACATAGTTTGTCATTGAGGGGGGCTGGTATTTGAAGCTCAGGAACCTAGTTCCAAAATGTACACTTTTGACTTCAAAGTTCTGTTTTTAATATAAATAATACAACTGGAGCTACAGGGCTGCTCCCCTCCATTCACCTGAACCCGGGGAATGCCACAGGGCCAACTCCCCGCCACCCGCACCTTTGTCCTAATGCCTACTACCTAGAGGCAAAAAGAAGAAAAACAAAGACCTCTGAGCCTGGCCTGGAAAAATCCAAAATTCCAAAGCAGAACACAGGCAGCCAGAGTCTCTGGCGTGAGCTATGGTAACCTCACTCCACCAGGAGCTCACTGAAGTTCATGCACATGGACTGCATCTCAGGCATCAGATTATGACAGTGAATTACAGAAAAGGACATGCGCAATAGACACCGCTGACACGACTCCGCCCCCCCGTCGATCATGCCATCAAGCGTGCTCTGGAAGCCCCAAGAGGAGGCGCCCAGGACCCCTGGTGCCAGCTTCAATGCCCTCAGCACCTGTGGAGTTTTCCTTTCCCTGACCGTCAGCCCGCTCATTCTGAGAGGACTGCGCCTAATTAAACCTTGCTGCTGCTTCCTTACAGTCGCATGCCACATCCAATTCCTTCGTTCATTGTGCACAAAATCCTAGGGACCCCATCACCCACGATGACACTTCCTCAGTGAAACTCAAAATCTGAACCAACGCAGGGAGAGCAAAGTCTGCTTCACAGCTGTCAAGAGCATAGTTGTTCACCGCCTCTTACCGGCAGCAGTAGTTCTTATTCCTCTGGGTGATTCTTTCTCCTCCGCTTTCAACCAGTATCGAGGGGCAGTTTGGCACCAGCTGTGCCCTGAGGGAACCTCTGGATCTCCTTAAACTAACCGGCCCACTTCCTCTTTGGGTTGGTTTGGGCGTGGAAAAGGTAGCTGGTGTTCCTGCAGAGGAAGGTTTCTCGTGGTTGCAGCCACCCTAAAGCTCTGAGGGATGAGGCTGAGGGGCACGAAGCCTGGAAGGGAAGCAGGCCCCAGAGAGCACAGCCAGGTGCCAGGCGCTTCCGCCCCTGGCTGAGCCCTGAGCCACGACGCACCTGAGGCCGCTGTGCCTGTGGGACTTTGCATTCCATGAGCCAACTAATTTCTCTTCTCACCTTAATCCATTTTGAGTTGGTTTTTCTGTCACTTGTGGCAAAATGATTTGTAATACATAAAAATGGAGACAAAATGAATAAATAGCAAGAGCAACTATAAAACACATGATATTGCTGCTCAAAGGGTGATGGTCAATGTCAATTATTGGAAGTGGCAACATGTATCATTGTTAAACAGCAATAGTAATAAAACATCAACTCCATTTCTTTAACTGAGAAAATCTCCAACAGTATATTTAACTGTGGTATATTTAACCTACGAATCTGAAATAATTGTTATGCTTATTTTTTAGACAAATTGCTAAGAATCATTTCCAACTGGCATCTCTTGTTGGAACACACAGGGCACTGCTCGGTGCCGTTGAACAATTTGTCGGACTTGTTTCTTAGGATGGATAAAATGCCTTCTGTTCCCTCAATAGGCCGGCTTTAAAAATATAATTTTAGGGATTCTTTTGTGGCAGAAGACATATCAATTATTTAACTCAAAGCTCCCATAGATTCAGTAAAGCTCTTAGGTATTTTTAAATTTTATTTATCATAACAGAATTTATATGCATTTGGAAATTAATGACTTCTATGTGTACTGGCCCAGTTCACACTAATGTTTGTCCTGCATGTGGATCTTGAGGGCATTAAATCCCTCTATTTATTTCCTCCCCAGGTGATGAAAGGACCACTTTTTTCTAAGCTTCCCAGCTAGTACCCTTGTAGAACTGATGTGGTCTACAATAAGGGTTGGAAAACTTTCCCTCCTAAGAGCCAGATAGTCCATGTTTCAGGGCCCCTGGGTCCTGACTAAACACTGGCCTCACTGCTATGACACATCCGCAGCCACAGTCACTGCACAGATGCGTGAGCACAGCTATGCTCCAACGAATGCATATTTACTTGTAGCCCATCATTTTCTACACCTTATCTACAATAACGATGTTTTTATGAAAAAATGTTCAACATCACTGGTCATTCGAGAGACGCAGATGAAAACAACTCTGAGATTCTACCTTACCCCAGAAAGAATGGCTGCTATTAAGAAATCAACAAATAACAAATGCTGGTGGGGGTGTGGAGAGAAAGGAACCCTTCTCCACTCCTGGTGTGAGTGCAGACTGGTGCAACCACTGTGGAAATCAGAATGGAGATACCTCAAAGAATTGGGGCTAGAGATCCCATTTGACCCAGCTATCCCCCTGCTGAGGATCTTCCCCAAAGAATTAAAAGAATCATACCACAGTGATATATGTGCACCCATGTTCATAGCGGCACAGTTTGTAATAGTTAAAGTTTGGAAACAGTCCAAGTGCCCATCAACTGGAAACTGGATAAAGAAGATGTGGTTTTTTTAATAATGGAGTACTACTCAGCCATAAAGAATGAAAAGCTAGAGTCATTTATAGCTAAATGGATGCATATCGAGGCCATACTCTTAAGTGAAATAAATAGGACACCGAATAGAAATAAATAGAATACCAAATAGTTTCTCTGGTGTAAGAAATTGAAAGTATAAATAAGGATTAAAATGGTTAAAATGAATAATTGATAATGTGAAATAGGAAGAAAAGGTCCAAAGCAGTAGGGGAAGTGGGAGGGGGAAGGGGAAAGGTAAGAAGGGAAAGGAAAAATTATGAGAAAAGGAAAAAATGGAAATAAAGTGTTTATAAATAGAGAAGGGTGGAGGGGGTGAAGGGAGGACAGGGAATGGGGAAAAAATAAGAACCAAGATCCATCATGTACAGGTACAAGCACCCAGTGATAGATGTAAACGTATACCTAGAATGTACCAATAGGAGAATTTAAGGAAAAAAATAAATAATAATGATGTTTTACTCTTTCAGATGCATTAGGCAATACTTAAAGCCTAGGAAATTGTTGTTCTCTTGGTTTGAGTAGTTTTATGTGGCCAGACCATTGGATTTGGCAAGAAAACAAATATCCTGAATTCTCTGTCTTTCTTCGCTTTGCCATTAGCTATAACTACTAACTATTGTTAAAGGAAGGCAGTATGAAATAACAATTAATGAGAATGAGCTGATGACAGGTGCTATGTTACCTGCCTTATTTATATGACATCCTTTAGTTCTCACTAGAAGTTTAGGAAAGATAAGTGTTTAGAAATAGAAGATGCTAGAAAGAAAGAGAAAATTTACAGGTGAGAGACAATGAGAATAATGGAAATAACATGATTTTGGGGACAGACAGACTTGGTTTCAAGTCCTGGCTTTATTACTATGTCCCATGCAACCTTGGCTAGATTATATACGTCTCTGAACATTAGTTTCCTCATTTATAATTGCAAATATAAAATTATATGATGAAATTACATTCTAGTTGCAATTTTTAATATTACCTACATTTAGAAACATTTAAGCATTTACTAAAATAAACAGAAAAGCATGTAGCCCTGGGACATGGTACATGCTCCTGAGATTTGAGCCCTGCCATGTTTTACATGTGATGATGAAGTCACTTGCTGAAGGTCACACTGCAGCATGGGGTGGGTCTAGGATTTGCACCCCAGACCAAGAGAACTCAAAGTTCATGAACTTTCCACAGCATTTCAGATTCCCAGCTATAAATTTGAAGTAGCAATTGCTCAACCTGTTAAAATAGGAAGCTCCAAAGTCAGTCCCTCTGGGTGAGTCACCTGTCTTGGGCCACCAGAGCTGAGTGCATGTTTCTGGAAGAAAACCCGACACAGCCAGCATACCTCACTGCTGACACTGCTGTGCCACCCTGGACTTGTCATTCCTCCACAGGCAGATGCCACGGGAAACACTCCTGACCTTCCAAGTCTGGCTCAGATTCTCTTGCTGCCGAATTCCACAACCACCATAAAATGTGGCCTGAGCGTGGAACCTCTCATTACCTCAGAGTCTGTCTGGCCAAAGGCAGGACACGCGGGAGGAGAACTGCCAACTCCCGCCTCCACTCTCTTGACAGCATCTCAGGCCAGCAGCACTGACCATGGCTCATGAGTTGTCTTTGGCTGTGTCAAGGACAATCTCAACAAGGTAACTCAAGCTGTGAAGCTGGGGTCAGAAAGCAGTGGAGAGAGCATGAGACCGACATCCTCATTTGCTAATGTGAAGACTGAGGCCCTGGGAAGTAAGTAACAAGCTCAACTCACAAGTCTGGCCCTTCCCGATTCCTCTTCTCCCACCTCACTTGTAACTGGGGGCAAGGAGGTGGGAAGCTGAGGGAGGAAGTAGCTAAGGGAAAGGCTGAAGAAGAAGGGAGGGTCAGTCCACCTTGGAGCCTGCTCTCCAGCTAGAGCTGAGGGGTCAAGTGAGCAAGGAAGCAGCTGGAACGAAGGGAGGGCTGCCTTGGAGCCACTTTCTGGGCCTGCATCCACTCTGAGTTAAACTTAGCACAGGGCCGGGATGCCCAGCTCTAGCAGTGGGGAGAGGGGACTCAGCTCACATGCAGTGCTGCCCAGGCGGCCGCCCGGAGGTCTCCTGCAGCCCTAATCACGATGTCACTGACTGCAGATTTGACCCCCTTGGGCTTTGGGTGCCATGACAGTTTCTCCAAGGGTCACAAAAATCTCCACCAGCTGACGCAGGGGCCAAGTCAAGCCGCTCCTGGCTCCACTCTCCGGCAGGAGTCAGACCTCAGAGCCAACCTAGATCCAGCCCACGCCCTGGGGCCTAAAACCTTCAGCACCAAGGCCCCTGGGTCTCTCTTTCACTGGCCCTGCTGCCGCCCTTGGGTGTCCTGCTCAGCTCTGTGTTCAGGGCATAGAGAACCTGGACAAAACCCCCAACAGGAAAACCTGAGGACACCTAATTTTAAGTGAAGTCTGTCAGATTTAGTAAACAGAAACAAGGATGCTCAGTTAAATTTAAATTTCTGGTAAGTAATAATACTTCGAAAAATATAAACATGTTCCATGCAGTATTTGGGGCAATGTTTGCAACGTATTTACACTAAATAATTTCGCTCCATCTAACATTCAAATTGAACTGGGCATCCAGTATTTTTATCTGACAAACAGCCTAAGTCAAATAATCAGTGTTAAGATTTGGACCTTCTAAAAACCATTCGGAAGTGTCTAGTGAGAAATCTGGCTTAAGTGGAAGAAAAAAACCCTCATGAATTGAAGTTGAAAAAAGTCGGTGGCTAGAGAAGAGGTAATGAGGAGTTTAAGAAGAGCACGGAAAGAAAGAAAGGGAGGGAAGGAAGTGAAAGACCTCCAGGATGCAGTAATCTTTCCTTTATCTGTACAAGCTCTACGAAATAACATCCAGTCTGCTGCCTTTCCTGTCCCCTTTCACTCTGTCTGCTCATTCAGATCTCTACTTTTCCGGCATACACAGGTACCTTCCTACTCCTCTGCTGAAACAGAGGAGTTTTCATTTTTAAAGCCATTCACTTAGATGACCTAAAACTCAAAGAGCGTTTGAAGGCTTATAAAGAAAGGCTCCGGTCTGTCCCCCACCGCTAGGTTCTTCCCTTTTACAAACCACTATTAAACTCCTTGTCTGTTTAGAAAATGATTACTTGTCCCTGTCTGTCCAGAACAAGAGGTTTCCTGGGACCACTCTCTGGTCACCCCAGTTTTGACATCAGACATGTTTCCATCTCTGTAAACAGAACCCTATTTTGCTGGTCAATTTGAGCCCATGTGTATTTCTTTCCTACTTTTGTTCATTTCCAGTTGGTTCAACACCTTTCCACATAGCATGAGTTCCCCACATGGCTTCAAGGCTGCAGAGAGAATGTGTTTTCTCTAATCAGCAAAAGCAAGAACTCACTGTGTCACAAGGTACCACTTTATTTTCCCACTGAAATAATGTCCCCCACCTAGGAATCCTTTTAAATATTCTTAGGTTTAATTGCCTTCCCCCCCCATAAAGAAGTCAATTTAAATTAAGCAGAATTCATCACTGTGGTAATTTTTTAATGAGTAAAGATAATGTACTGTACAGAGATTGAAATGAAGTGATCCCAGGATCATTTGCATGGTCTCAAAAAGTCCTCCGAAGAGTCAGCTGCAGTTAATGAACCTCAGAGTCACGACCATCAGTGCCTTAGAACTGAGGACTGGGCTCAATGAAAAAACACACAATAATGAGAATTAGACTTTCCAATTTAAGCATCTAGGATCTTTCATTCCCCGGTCCTGAAGAATTTTATAAACATTAATTCAGCTCACAGGTGTGATTTGTTAGATTAACTCTCTGATAGCCACCAAGGAATCTCAGTGTGCCCAGAACTGGTTTAATGGGCTGAACTGTGAAGAGGAGTGATGAACACCCCAGGCTGACTGGTACCCTGGGTCAGAGCCTCCAGTGTTTGGGGAAGGTCAGGAGATGAGATGTGTGCCTTAGCTCAGACTTCTCCAGTGACCTCTGGTCTCAATCTGTCCTGACCATAGTTTGATGGTTCCGAATGTCATTGAAACAGTCACCTTCTATGGCTCATTTCAGCCTTTTTGTTGCTGTGTCCTCCTAATGCCACTGGATGTCAGAGATGGACATTGTGAAATGAGTGCCTTTCATTTCAACAAGAGTGTGCTGTGTGGAAATCTGAAGACACACTGACGGGTCTTGGGGGTGCAGGTGGTAGTCATGGTGCAGATACATAAACTGAGATTTTATTTCACAGGTCACTCAGGCCCTTCTTGGAGTTAAAGTTATTACAGGGGAAAAGCATTACTACATTTTGGTACTGTACTATGAGCAATATGCTGCCTTGATCATGCATGTGTGTGTGTGTGTGTATTCACACGCATGGTGCACAGAAGGTACTGAGACAGTAATAGTTGCAAATTAAAAATAGAATCTCACAAAGCCTTTTCAATAATGGATTGAGTTTACGGAGGTATGAAGGACTTTCCATTGTGTGGACCAAGAGGTAGACTGGCGTGCATGCTGCAAGAAGACTAAACAAAGCACGGCTCCACTGTTGAGTTCCAGTGACCTCTGAAGAAGAAGGGGCCAAACAGGGGAGACTGGTGAGTCGGGGGGGTCCTCCCAAAGTCTGGGACTCTAACGTGGAGTTGGGACCCTCTTTCCTCCAGCATCAGTAAATTCAATCCCCTCACCAGCGAGGTTGGTGATAAACGTGAGTCCTGGAGAACTAGTGACTCCAAATTAAGAATGTTAACTAGTGGCAGATCCGGGAGGGGGCCAATGTCCCTCTCATCTCCAGTTCCCATGGTGCTGGCGTAAAATCTGGTGGAAGCACTGGTTGCTTTTGTTGGATGAAAGCGTTTTGTGGAGACAAAATGAGAAGTGCGTGCTTCCCTGACAAACATCCAACAGTGAGGACCCTGAGTGCGGCTCTCTTGGGAGGGAGATGGTGGGTTAAAACCTGATCCGTGACCTCTGCTCAGCATGGTGGGATCCCGGCAAACACCATGGCTGCTCCAAAGAGAGCATAGCTCACCTTTGAGGAACTGAGAATTTACTCTGATCTGCAATGTTTTTTAAATAGTTCAACATGGGATATCAGTGCCCCCTTATTCAACCATCAAAAAGGCTCCTAGAAGTACAGCAAGTCCCTGAATTACCAGCGGTGGAGCTGTGGACTTCCACAGGTCTATTGCACAAGATTCACTCTGTCAGACCAAGAACAAATCCTATTTACAAACATTCTCCCGGAACTCACTCTAGTCAAGTAGGGAGAGACAGACGACGGCTGGTACTATTCAGTGAGACATTAGGATGACCTTGAGAGAAAGTGGAAATACTGAAGGCCCGTAAATAACGTGTCTTTGGATTTGAAGAACCTTAAACAGAAATCCTGTCTCCAGCTCTACCAACCTGATCAGTTCCCCAGGAATAGAGAGCTCACTAATTTACACCACAGGCCTTTCGCTGATAGGTAGGTTGGGTGTCAGACTTCAGTACACTGATCTAGGAAGCTGTCCTGCTATTTGGATAGGGTGGAAGAAATAAAGACGGGTAGAAAGGAGATAAGAAAATCATAACTAAAAATTGTGCTTTTAAAAAGACTACAACTTCCGGGACCCAGTGGAAGCTACCCACATCAGCTTCCCTTGGTAATCTTGGCACCTTTCCTCCCAGACTGTCACACTCAGAATCCCTCAAGATATTCTATGTCCATAATTAGCATAGTTTAAAACCAGTCAGAAGCAGGAACCTGGCTGTAAGATACAGAAGTGGGTTGACAGAATTCAAGGAATGCTTCAATTATCCGTCTTCTAAAAAAGAAAACAAAGAGCTCATACTTAAAATGGGCCAGCACCCTGCTGGGAGGTGAGCCACCTTTACTTGGGGCTTCCTCTCCTCCAGAGAAGCATAGGCAGCCCCAGATCCAGGAATAATCTGTCTTTCTCTGGAGGGCTCCCACTGCATTTCTTTGAGTGCATGCTAAAATTTCCGCCTAATAGATCCCTTGGTAGCTCTTACTGAAAAGTCTTTTTCCATGATGGAGTTAGCAAATCTGTGAACTTGGTCTGAGAGTAGGGCAGGTTTGGACTTCTCAGACCCTGCCTGGTGACGCTGATTACTGACGTCATGCCCCTGTCCTGTGGGTCCCTACACACGTGCCCTGTACATATCTGGGGGCTGCTATTTTCCAGGAAGTGCCGGGTTTCTCTGTTGGGTCTCTCCCTCTGCACTTTGCCAGGCCCGCAGTCCCTGTCTGCAGTGTATGCCCTAGAGTGGCCCCAGAAGATGAGCAATGGGGGCAACACGGGGCTCTCTTAACAACGGCTTCTCATTTCAGTTTGGTCAGTGGGAAGACCAAGAGGAAGCTGGAGATCAGAAAGAAGGAGGTTGGGCATTTCACAAGGCCACCTTCCTGCTGTGTACACTCTGGGTTGTGGTGCTGGGTATGTCCTTCTGAGTGGGCAGTTCCCGTCAAACCGTTCCCTCCACCCAGTCCACACCTCCATAAGCGGATAGTTCATGGGGTCCTCAAAGTGTGAGAGATCAGTTCTACTTTCCACTAGGCCTTCCACTGATTCACTAATGTTTTTAAAAAAAGATTTTCTGTTTCTTGAACTTCCCTCAATTAATATGGTTTTCTGGTGCTCTAATTATTTTAGGTGATTTTATTTGGACACATTCTAGCTGGTCCAAATCATTCTGAAGAATTTCCCCCAGGACGGCAGGAGTTTCCAGGTTTAACACAGCAGTGGCTCCCTTCCCTGCCCGTGTTAATGACACCTGCGCTCTCTGACTCGTGCTGAGTTTAGGTTGCTTTTGTTGGGTGTGCAGCCCTTTCACACTGACATTTTACCTGGAGCTTGCCTTCAATTCAACTCCAAGATTTTTTCTTTCTTTTTTTTCCCCCATGCAATTTTCCTATTAAGCCAGGCCTCTCCAATATTTCGCTCCTTGTCAGGAGGCTGAATTATTTAAAAGGCCCAGCCCTTTTAAATTAAGATGCTGGTACTGAATGGTGAAAGAGTGCAGAGCAGACGATTTTAAAAACACTTTCAAAGAAGAATGTTTTAGTTTATCTTGTCCAGACTCCATTTGCTCTTGGAGACCATGTTATAAAACTTTCATGAACGTTCATGCTCTTCATCTTCCACGATCCTTATCAGCTCTAGACTTTAATTGTCTTCCAGATCGTCTTGGCTTTTGTTAACAACCTTCTCCTTTTCCTTCTGGTTTAGTTCATGATCCAAGGTCCTAAGAACACGTACCTGTGAAGACCAGCCAGGAACCCTGTACAATCCATCCTCATAGGAACCTCTTGAAATATTTGTGTCTGTATTTGACCAATGATGAACTGAAACTACACCCACTGAAGGTGCCGAGCAAGAAGCAGTTCTGACTGCTACGGTGGCCAGGCCCTGAGAACAGTGGTCTCTCAGAACAGCCTGCCTGGGGGCCTTGGGTAGCCCTCCACCCACCCTGCTGGTTACCAAGGAGATGGATCTGAAGGACCCATGTGTGGCAGGCACCTCCTTGCCAAGACTACACCGAGTCTCATTATCACACTGTCTCACCAGTGTGGTCATATTCCAGGTACACTGTCTGAGAGCTTTAATGGTGGAGTTATTGGCCACAAGGTTTCATAAAGAAAGATAGTAGTATAGTATCTCTGACAGGTGTTACCGACATATGGATAAATGGGAAACATTGGTCTTTAAATGTAGAATTAACCTGTTAATTACTAAGAAAACAGAAGCCTGGGAGGTAGAGAAATCTTAATGAGCAAAACCAAATTGTGTATAAAAGCTAAAAGTAAACTGTTTTGTGATGAATGCATATGAGCAAGTCTGTAATAATATTATTTACAATTGTCAGTACCTGCCAGCTGTTGATTAATAGAGTAGATTTGTATAATGCATGGTAGAAATATAATACTGTATTTATATTATCCATTAGGACTGGCAAGTCATCTAGAAGCTTCAATATTTCAGCATTTCTTGAAAAGTGAATGTTGGGGTGCAGAATACACAACACACACACACACACACACACACACTAAAACATATGATGCCAAGCCCACACTGTAATTTATCAACTGGGAAGGAAATTGGCATGTCTTTTCCTGCTGATTTATTGGTTAATTCCAACAATTCACTGTAGAAAAGGCCAACAATGAATTACAATGTCGGAAAAAAAATTAAGCAGAGCATTTAGAAAGGCGTTTCAGTATCCAGCTTTTAGAAACAACTTACATAGCAAGTTTGCAGCCATCCACAAAGCAAAGCAAAGCAATGGTGCACATGAAAGACAGTGTACACTGAAAAGGAAAAACACGGGAGGGAAGGACGCCCATCCCACCTCCCACCTGTGGGAGAATGTGCCCCTTCACATGGAGGCTGGACTTTCCCTTCCCCTTCACACTGGCATCCGATGGCATTGCTCTCACCTACTGTTGGCTTTAAGAATTGGGCTGCAAGAGCAGAGTAACAAGCAGGCAGCACCATGGAGAGGTCAGTGATGGGCAGTCTGCTTAGGGGCAGCGAGGGTCATCTCTAGTCCACAGGGCAGGAGCTGGAGGGGGGACACCTCTCACCGCCGTGTCCTTGGACCCAGCCCGGGTTCCACAGATCTAGAGATATCTGAAGAAAGGAAGTCCCCTGAAGAATTCCATTTCTAACTGCTGGAATCTGGCTTAACCAGGCAGCTCATTTTCATCAAAGGCAAGTCTATCTGGAATGACCAAGGATGCACGTGACGCGTGACCATGGCTGGGTCACAGTGCCCAGGTAGCTGTCACACACTATTCTGGATGTCTCTGTGAAGGGTTTGTTTGTGTGTTTGCTCTGCTTTTAATGAGATTTAGAGTTAAATCTCATTGAGGAAAGTCGATTGCCCTCCCTAACATAGTGGCCTTGCCCAGGTGGCTCAAATAGGGAAAGACAGGACCCCACCTGGCCCAGCCAGGGGCACCTGCGGGTGCAGCCTGCAGCATTGGAGCTGGAGCTGTCACGCTCCTCCTGGGGCCCCAGCTTTGGGCCTGGACTGTAGCAGGCTCTTCCCAGGTCTCCAGTCTGCCACCCAGATTTCCGTGATGGACAGCGGCTTCCACTGGCCCCTGGGCTGACCCCCTAAATGAATCTCTAGATACACATTCTACTGAACCTGTTTGTCTGGGGAACCCTAATGGGAAACAATGTAAATGGTGCCCTAAAACTGTAGGAAACACTGTGCATGTGATGCCCAGAATTAATGTTAGCAGATGGGGTCATGTGCTTTCCACAGGCTGCTTCTTCTCCCCCGTCCTTTTCCTGCCTCCTTCCCCTCCTCCTCCTGTTCCTCTTCTTTGATGGTACTGGGGGTTGAACCTAGGGCCTTTACATTGAGCTACATCCCCAGACCTCTGTAAAAACATTTTTATTTAAGACAGGGTCTGTCTGAGTTGCTAAGTTGCCCAGGCTGGGCTCCAACTTGTGGGCTTCCTGCCTGGGGGTCCCACAGTGCTGATCACAGAGGTGCCCAGCACCTGCAAACTCACGGGCATCTGTATTATTACTGTGCTCCGAGCGGAGGGCACATACTGAGCACCCCTGTGCCAAGCATCATTTATGAACACCAGTGACTCTACACTAGCAAGAAGGGATCATCTCTTCTATAAATAAGCAAAAGGAGCCCCGGGGGCTTGAGCACTTTGTGGAATCCACAGAGCTAACCTGAGTCCATGTACATTGCGTTTATTGGGGTCAGTGATTTCCTGCTCCTCCGTCACACTTTCTCATGTTGCCTCACACATTCTGCTGGGACCCCGTCTACATACAGAAGAGCACCCTTGGGAATGGAAACTACTGATTTTTGCAGCTCACCGTGAACGAGGCCCTGAGCTACAGGCTGTTCTTACACCCTCTCTCGCCTACATTGAACTGTGACAGCAAGGTACTAGCGTTTCCATTTGCCACCCAGGCTCAGAGAAGGCAAATGATAGCCCCAGCCCGCAGGTAACACAGCCAAGCCGGATGCGTGCCTAGGCTTATGTGCCCGTCCACTCTCAGTTCCTGCACTTCCTGGGACCTCTCCGGCAGTGCAGTCTCACAAATCACAGCCCTTGGTTTTCAGACAGCGAAGCTCCCAGGTTGCTGAATTTTCTTCTCTTTAGCTCCAAGCAATAGCCGAAGGGCTGCTAGGCTGCCACGTGCTATTTCCTGAGTGTTCAAGAAAAAGAAATAAATGTTCCTGAAGAAAGAGCAGAGTAAATACCGCTGACTCCAACACGGCTTTCCTCTTCGTGCTCTGGTCCCTGCAGCCCCTTGGGTTCTGCTGCTGTCAGCACAGCGTCCATCCGCACCGCCTCTCCCTGCGAGTCCTGCCTGTGCCCACCTGGTCTGAAAAACTGAGCTGGGCTCTAAGTGCCGCATCGTGGGTGTTCCCTGCCCACAATGCTCCCCACTCACGCCAGGCTTCATGACCCAAAGTCACACGCGGCCCCGAAAGAAGAGACCGAATCAGCTGGAAGGAAGAGCCAGGGCCAGGAGAGGCCCAGTGGCCGGGACTGGGCAGCTCTCCCGGCCACCCATGGGCCTCAGAGAAGGCCGTTCTGCCCAGCTCCCCAGCGCTCCTTGATGACTGTGCCTCGAGGGCCTCGGGAGGCGAGCCCATTTGTCACTGGGGAGAGTGACAGAGATCTGCCAAGCCAGCTTCTTATCCCTGCTTCAGCAATTTATAGCGTGCTTCTCACAAGGTCACCTGCTCGGCCACCAAACAAAGGCGTCCTCCTCCCTGTTGCTGTCCCGCAGCGACCTAACACGCACACAGGGGTGCAGGTCACCAGATCCTTTCCAATTAATTTGCAGCCACTCGGGCAGAGCCGCACAGGCCTGGCATGGGTGCGTCTGTCATTGCCAGCAGCTCGGCAGTGTCGCAACCCCATGTTTTCAAAGAATCCTGCTCTTCTTTCTAATTCACTCCATTCAGATTTTTCTTTTCTTGTGAGGTAAGGAGCTTGCAGTAAGGGGGAAAATCATTCTTTGTGATTCAGGAGGGAGCTTTCCCTTCTGATAAGCTGCCTAGATTTCTCCATCGCAGACGCCTAACTCTCCTGCAGACGCGCCCAAGAGCGCAGGGCACCGGGACTGGGTCTTCAGCGCTCGGAGCATGGAGTGAGCAAAGGTGAGGGCGGGAACGTGGAGGCCTAACATCGGCCAGGCACGGAGGGTGGGTGTTTGTCACAGGAGCGGCCTGGGTGCCCCAGCGCAGGCCCCTCTCCCCACCAGTCTCCAGTGTTCGGTGAGGGGCTGCCCCAGGCTAACCCGGCCTCCCACTCCGCCTGCCCGGAAGGGCATCTGCTCCGCTCCCTAGCCTGGCCCTCTGGGCGGTCCTCATGCTGGGGCTGCGAGCTCCTTATCCTGTCTCCTCCAGGCCGCGGGAGACGTGTGGGCCACAGCCTGCTTACTGAGAGTCTTTTCAGCCCACCCCACCCACTGGGACCCCAACGAGGGGTTTCCTTTCTCTCTTCGTCACTTCCTGTCCCTGTCCTGACCACCGCATCAGGCCTCACTGGCTCACTGTGAATTCCTGGCATCTCCCAGCATTTCCGGAGGAAAGCAGAGCTGCTAGGGCTTCACCTCCGCTGCCTCAGTCTCCCTCCTGGAGATCGTGAGCTCAGGTGTGGAAAGTGCTCTACACACGCTCCCACCCATTGCTGCCAGATATAAACAGCGGCACTTGCTCCTCCAGCCTCCGCTGCCTCCTCTGTTTCGTTGTGTGAAGCAGTAGATCAATCGCAAGCTCTGTGACTTCAGCGGGGATGGGCAGCTACCGAGGAGGGGGCACTGCAAAGCTGGGGACGAAACAGACAACGGCCTGGAGGACACAGAGGCCGGGGTCAGAGCGAGAAGGGCTCTCCTGTCCTCCCGGGACCCCCAGCGGCCAGCAGCAATGGCCAGGGGCGCCAGCTGGGCCTGGGCAGCAGAGCCGGGGCTGGAGGCTGGGTGCAGAGCGTGAGGCCGGCAGAGGAGCTGGGTGGGTGGGGCGGGGCCGCTGGCGAGGGGCGCACAGGACGTGGGGGATGGGGCGCCAGCGAGCGGGCTGGGCGGGGTCCAGGGAGAGGGGCCTGGTTCTCTCCTCTGGGCTGGGAACACCACCCTGTGGCGGTGAGGACACAGAGCCTGTCCACGTCTCTGAGCTTTCTCAGACTTGGCGCAGTCTGCGGAGCCGCTCGGGTCCACACAGGGTCTTCCCCAGTTGTGGACACCAGGTCGACCTCCTCTCACGCAGCCCCTCGGTGGCCACGCCTCTCAGAGTGGTTGATATCTTCTGGAGAAAGCCTTTCTGACGTCCTTCTCCATTAACCTGCACTGGCCGTGCAGCTCTCCTTGGCTGCCTTCGTTTCCCGTAGACATCGCAAAGAAGAAGCGAACGAAACACGCCCCTGAGTCCCACGCCTGCGCACGCCACTCTCCTCCTGCGGAGCTCAGACCCCTTCCACCCTTTCCGAGAGATGCCAGTGCGTCTCCGCGGGAGCTGGCTGGCGTGTGGCACCGCTCTCCTCCCTTCCTGAACTGCGCCCAAGGCTAAGGAAGTGTGGTGAGCGGGTGGCTTGCGTGTGACTTGTGCGCAGGGCCTGTGAAACCCTGCTGTGCTCCTCCGAGAGCTCGTCTTCCACTGTGGCCACTCGCAGTCATGGGGTCCAGGATACAGAACCCAGAGGCCGACGGGGGCCACCCCAGGGGCACAGTATTGCACATGAAAGAAATCTGACTCCCTGGGGGCCCCTGAGGCTCAGAGTTTGTCTACCATAGCAGAAGAACCAGGTCTAGCTAGGTGTGTAGGACACCTTCTTTGCCGTTGCTTCTGACCGTGAAAGAGATAAAGCAGCCAGCTTTAAAACCAGTATGGTCAGCTATTGGTAAACAGAGTCAGCATTCTGTGGGCCCAGACTCAAAGCTAGAGCTGTCCTGTGTCCATGCACACCTGAACTACCGGCTGGCTTCCTGCCTGCCTTTGCATCTGAAACCCTGTTGAGGGCTCCGTGCCCCTGGCGCTACTGGAAAGCCAGGGACCCTCTAACAGGGGGGCTTGGGGTAAGAGGCTCAGTCCCCGCCCTTGTGGGATTTGGGGGCCCCAGCGCCTTCCTCTCTCCCTTTTCCCTCCCAGGGTGTCACGAGGTGAGCAGACTTCTGTCGTTTACTTGCTCCCACGTTGTCCCAGTGTCCCTGGACTGACACCTCAGAAACCCTGAGCCAACGTAAACCTTTCCTGTTTATACGCTGGCTCTCTTGGGTTTTTGTCGCAGCAATGGAAAGCTGACTAACACGCTTCCCACAATGGAATTTCTGTCTTTACTTTTCCTAGAGGAAGAAATGAGGACCTGAGTGGTGACATGGCTGCCCAGCCTGTGCACAGTAGCTGAGCGGCTTCTCGAGCACGCAAAGGCAGACCTGCCTCTGATCCAGCAGCTGACCTCTGGAGAGCCTGCTGTTCTTCCTCCGGGACCCCTTCTCTCTCCACAGGGAGCCTCGGGGAACAGCAGGGGTCCTGGCCATGGATTTACTTTCCTCTATAATGTGGAGTAACCAACTAGGGAACTGCCGTGCACACACTCTAAATGGCAAGACTGTGAGACTCAGGCATTATCTGGAAACCTGACTCCGCTCCTATTAACAAGGCCTCCTTTTCTTCAGTCTACCCTGTACCAGCAGCCACTGAGATCCTCAGTGTAGCATCAGGCCTGCTTTTCTCTCCTTCTTGATTGATTGATTAATTAGTTCTATGTACTCAGGTCCAGCAGGGAGTCCAGTGACAGCTGTGACATGAAAATTACTGGAAAGTTACAAAAATATGTAGCCGTGTTGACTGGCTGAAATGCAGTACCAGGGATTGATTAGAAACAGACACGTGTAACGATCATGTCTTGAAATTACCTGTCACTGAGGAGGCCTCGAGAAGACTCTTTTGATTAGGAAGAATTAATTCAGTTTCAGGCTAATCACCTGCAAAGAAATGAGTGAATTTTCTCTACTATTTTTTTTAAACTTTGTTTCTAGTCTGGAATCCTGGAGTATAAGAAAAACAATTCCTTTGGAGACAGAATGATTCTTTTAAAACTCAAACTCACTCAGGTTATTCCCTGTTTAAAATCCTCTAATGGTTTCACATTGTTCTTAGAGATAAAACAAACTGCTGACCTTGGCTTCCAAGGTACATCTTGTTTGGTCTTTAGCGTCCCTCAGCCTCATGGGATATTTGCCTTTCCTCTCCCTTTCTCCCTCGCTGCTCACCACAGGGCCCTGGCACAGGCTCTTTTCATTTCTGAAATTCTCTCCCTTTTCAACTCTTTCTTATTCTTCAGGTCTCCGATCATCTCACTCGATGATCAAGCTCCTCGAGGAGCTTTCCAGGATCTCACTCTCAAATCTGTCCTCGCATTCTGTACCACCTTCTGTAGTACCTGTCACAGCTATATTTTACTACATGTGTATGCAATTAGAAAATTAATTTTTCTTTCCCCTAATTAGAAAGTTCAGGTCCATGAGGACTGTAGCTACTTCTGTTTTCTGCTTATTATTTCTTCCCTCGCACAGGGTTCCCCTGGTATAGAGCAGCCCCTTGATTTATATTTGATGAAATAAATGAATGAGCCCTTGATTGCCGCAGAAAACAGCCTGGGAGAAATTGACTAGAAATCACAGCCAGGCATTTTTCTTACACGCCTTTGACAGAGAAGAGGCACAAGCTCAGGAGAACCTTTCAAAGAATCCTAAGCTTAGTATGATTTCTCGGCAGAAAATATCCTGTGCACAAATAACACAGGAAGTAAAAGCCCCACCCCGCAGATTTTGCCACTGTGGTTCTCAGGTGCAGCAAACCTGGGCATTCATGATTCAGAAGCTCCTGAGAATTATCTCGATAAAATGATCATCTTTGTGCCTGACAATCTCTTCTGACTACAGCCCTGCCAGGAGCAAGAGGACACATATATTAATAATGCCCGGTGTGTCTGGGCCTTGGTGGGAAGCACCTGGCTCACTCTGAGGGAATTAACGGAGGAACATTTAAGGAAGAGACAATGTGGAGGAGTGGGCGGGCATCAGGAACGGAGAGCGCGGCGGGGCAGTGCAGGCATTAGCGGCAGCTAGGAGCTTCCCTCTTGGGTCTGAGGTGCCCAGAGAAGGACAGGGTATGGGAGAGACTAGGAGGCGGGCACCCAGGGAGGGCAGACTTTCAGACCAGCCCTGGGGGACACAGCCACAGAGCACTCGCCTGGAGCTGGAGAGACTTGGTCTTCCTTAACTACCTGGGGCAAGCGCTGCACTTCCTCTTGCTGTAGATGGGCACAGTGACACTCGCAGCTGTTAACTAACCGGCCAAGGAAGTCGCACAAGACACGGGTCAGTGAGGGGACGCACGCAAAGCCTGGGACCCCCGGCCCAGAGCCACTGGCTTCATCAGCATCTTAATTTCAGAGGAGCTCTGACTTGGGGTGAAGACTTGAGGCCAGGCTCTCAGGAGGAGCAAATCGCTGGTGCAGAACCACAGGAGGAGAGGACCCTCTGGAGTCAGCACTGAGAAGCCCTTGGACACTGGAAAAGCTGTGGTTTCTACCCAGTTGGCCCCTAAGCCTCAAGTGCTCAGGTTGGAGCTTGTGGAAGGTGACAGGGTCACGCGGGTGATCTATTTAACCTGCTTGAGCAGGCCAGAGGGGTCTGGGGGAAGAGACGGCCGCTCGGGCCTGGCCTGGAAGGGGGCATCTCCCTCCAGGCTCCTCCCTTCTCTCTGCTTCCTGTTCACCATGCTGTGAGCAGGTCTCCTCTGCCAGACCCTCACCCTGCGCCTTCCTCCCTTGGAGCCAGCTGACTGTAGACCAGAAACATAAGCCAAAATGACCACTTCCTTCTTGAAGCTCTGGGCTTCAGGTATTGTGTCCCAGTGACGAGAAAGCACCTAACACAATGAGGATGTATAGATTTCCTAGTAAAGTGTTGTTTTGGGTTAGTAGCTACCAGTGAAAGTGGTGACACACACATATGTGAACCTGAGGTTGTAGTCAAAGGTGAACTCAAAGGAGAAAATCTGCAAGTATGTCAGCACCACCTGCCAGATATTATTAGAGACAGAGTCAGAAGAATTTTAGTATAAGGTACATTGTCCATCTCATATTTACCCCTTGCTCTGATGGCTTGGACATTTTATCTAGCAGTCAATAATACTTCTAAAATCTGATGTATGTCTGAAAGTTGAAACTAAAATCAATCATATCTTTTTTTCTATATTCAGTAACTTACTTTAATTCTTCATGCTACTAAATTTAGAAATAACACATACAGATATACAAAAAGAAAAAAAGGCAACTATAATTTTACCACTTAGAGGGAGAAAAAACATCCGGCTGGTAAGTTATCACCTTGTCTGGTTCTATTTGTGTCTGTGTGTTCTTTACAGGATGAGGATGTTGAACTGACTGTTTTAAGCTTTATTTTCCCTAAAGTATGTAACAGGAAAGCTTCTACATCATTAATTTTTTTCTCATTTAATCACCTACTGTATAGTTGGCTGTTTAATACAGGAATAAAGCATAATTTATGTAGTCGATCCTTGGTGCTGGACATTCAGGGTGCTTTTGGGTTTTCTTTATTGCAAGTAGCTTGTGAATAAGCAGGGCTTTGCATGTATGCTTGTGGAGGAAATACAGAGGAAGTCATTACCTTTTGTCCTACTCGATGCCCCTTACCAATCTGGAGGTTTTCTGTTAGTATTTGAAAGTTATACAGAGATAGGGTTGAGGAGAGATAGGATGGAGGAAATAAAGCTAAGTAAAAATGAGACAAGGAAAATCAGATTCAAGTCATCACTCAGATTCAAGTAACACATGCATACCTATGTTTATAGCAGCATAATTCATAATACATTGGCCTATAAGTCCATCAGCAGATGAATGGATAAAAAAAATGTGGTCTTTACACACACTGGAGTATTAGTCTGCCAAAAAGAGGGATAAAGTTGAGTCATTTGTAGGAAAATAGATGCACCTTGAGACCATAATGTTAAGTGAAATAAGTCAGACACACAGGCTTGAATATTGGATGGTTTCTCTTATAGGAGGAACCCAGAGTATAAATTAAAGAGCAAAAAAAAGGAAAAAGGATTAAAAGAAAAGACTAGAAGGAAAAAAATGGAAACAGAGCTGTTGTAGATGAGGAGGGGAAAAGGACTGAAGGGAAGGGAAGGGAATGGGAGAAAGCAAGGAATTAATATATACTATGTACAGACACAAATCCCCTATGATGAATGTGATCATTATTATGACAAACATGTACCAATAAGAAATAAATTTTACAGATAGAAGATAGACATAGAAAATGGCAAGAGAGAGAGAGAGAGAGAGAGAGAGAGAGAGAGAGAGAGAGAGAGACCTTTTGCAGGGCAAGGACCAAGAAATGAAGGGAGGGGAAGGAGATGAAAAGGAAGGACGCTGTATCATGTCCCCACTGCAGCTCCCCACAAGGGATGCAGCTCCCCACAAGGGATGCAGTCGGTATGCATGCAAACATGGGCTAAGAAAAGTAAAAACTAAAAAGACCCTAAAATTTAAAAAGAAAAATGCTTAGATCAGAAGAATCTCTCTGCTAGAAAAGTAAAAGCAAAAGCAAAACAAACAGCTGCGCCACGGACCCAGCGTTTTCATGTGAAGCAATGTAGCTGTGAAGCAACCTCTTAGTTTTGTTTCCTACACAATGCAGTGCCCAGCTCTGTTGCACTGCAAATAAAATAAAGCAAGCTCACAGTCCTAGGACCTGCAGAAAGCATGTGTTGTGCATGTACTATAGGGAAGTCTCTTAAGTCCTAAAGGCATTTTTAGATGCCTGAGTAGTTTAGTCTTATGACATCTTTCCTGCTAACTCAGTGTGAAAAAAAAATGACAGAACTTGCTCCTTTATGGGAGTATTCATTGTATTAATTCTAAGCAAAAGTACTTTGAAATTCAGAGCCACTCCAGGAACTTCGATAGGAGCACAGTCTGGGTGGTGGCAGGGTCTTTCCCAGCGCAAGGGAGAGACAGCAGTTACTGAGGCGGGGCCGCTTCCCCCTTTAGTACAGTTACGGGGGTTTCCCTCACCCCCCTGCCCTAGGAGTCCTGTTTGTGGGACAGACTGAAGCTGCAGGCTACCAACTGCTCCACTTCATGCCATTTCCTCATTCCAAAGACTCTTTCTTGTAAGCTTTCAGGAAAGTTTGCCGGGCTATAAACTGTTTAAAGTGCATAAATAGGAGTGTGTATTCCTTTCAAGAAAAATAAACGAATAAAACCTACTGTGTACTTGGCTTTGCCATGGATCATTCCCTTAATTCCTTAACGTAAGGGGAAGACTGTCTCAGTGAATCCCGGAGAGAAAGACGCACCTGCCAGCTTCCTCAGCCACCAATTGGCAGGGCCATGCTTCACCTAAGGCGGGCTGACCTAAAAGCTCACACACCCTTTGGCTACCTCAGGTACCTCACTTGGGGCGCACGCCCCACTGTCCTATGCCAAGGCAGATGTCCGGTGTCCAGTCTGCTTCTGGCTATGTGGTATTCGGTCAGCCTCGGCCCCGGTTTCCTCTTCTTTGAATGTGGTTTCGAGCTGGGAAAGTTCTCCTCTCCCATTGTAGGCTTTGTCCGTGTTTAAGTCCTTTGTACAGCTGGAGGGTGGTCATGTGACTGGGCCAGCTGCTGTGCCGATTCTCAGACTTTGACCCTGTAGTGACCCAAGGAGGGGGAGACTGAACGGACATTTCCTACTGAAAGACAGCGCTCCTCCCAGCCCCTGGGTTCCTCCTATGCCAGGTCCTCCAGCCTCCCATCGAGTCTGAGAACTCGCCCTTCCTCACAATAGCTCTCTTTTGCTAAGCAGCCAGCACTGATTTCTGTGGTTTGCAATCGAGTCTCAAGAAATGTGAGTTTTTAGTGGTATGGGCCAGGGAATGGCCAAACTCCTCAGCAGATGCTGCGGGCTGTCCATTTCTAGGGACTCCGACATTATTTCTGGGATGCCAGCAGCAATAACTCCAATATAGAGTAATAAGAGGTAGCTACATTCTCGAGGTCACGGCTGGAGTTAGTGACCATCGTGCTGGCTGTCCTGGCCAACCACTCAGTTTTACAGCGGTAGGGGACCTGGTGATCCTAGAGTGACATCCTCATTTCCCTTTATGACAGCTCCCCATCAGCCGTGAGAAAGACATCACATCCTCTTTACCCTTTGGACTTCGCTGTGCACACTGTCACCTTGAAGCCTCCCCTGTTCCTCTTGGACATTAGCCCACAGCGACCAAGCTTAATGCTCAGGAAATGACAGAGGGGTCACGGAAGGAAATCTCATTCTTCTGTTTTGTGAGTTCTTTCATTTGCAGTGGCCTTCCCCACTAGGTGGAGGAATTTTATTTAAGATTAGTAGTGAAGAGCGGGAGAGTTAAGCACGAAGCAAAACTCTGAAGCACAGCTCCCAATTCCAGCTGACCACATAGGAAAGCCTGGAATAAGGTGCAACCAGCTGCCAGGGTGGCCACTCTTGGGAACACCTTTGCAGGAGTTTCCTGGAGAGGATCAAAGGCTGCAGGTAAACAATATCCATGCGTCCACTTGTGACACATGGCTGGGGGCATCGCGGGGCAGAAGTGCACTGGGGAAGGGAGACCTAAGGTTCCTGTGGGGAACAGGGACAGCCCTGGGTTCCGAAAGCTAGGAGAGGTGGCCGAGCTCAGCAGCAGTTATGCATAACACACAGTGCAGAGGATGCTGAGCCAGGCAGTGAGCTTGGAGGCAGGGAGGAGCTGTCGCATGGGTCAGACAGGAAGTGGTGCTGAGGAAGGCGGATCCTCCGGGGCTCTTCAGCTGGTGCAGGTGAGATTCTTGTCCAAGGGTGGGCTTCCAAGAAGTCGGTCAGCAGGGCCCACAGAGTCATATGAGGTGCAATCCAGGTGGGCTGGGGCTGAAGAGGGAGGCCCTGGACTCTGCCACACACTGCACCAATGAATCCCGGTGGATGCCACTGGCCTCGACTGTAAAGTGGTGAGAAGCACAGTGTTTATTTTACAGGGCTGTGAGGAGGATTAAGTGAAATGATGCATTTGTTACATGTATTGCATGTGTGTGCGTGTATGTGCATGCACTGAGCGCACACACAGAGCTGAAGAAACGGAAGCCATGCCGCTGTGAGGGTGGTGGAAAGGGTACAGGGTGGGTGCCGAGGCCCCCGTGAGGCAGTCTTCTGACTCCCAGGCTTCGAGCGTGTCTTGATCATCCTGCCCTGGCAGCTAATGAGCCTGGCTGACCATATAATCCAATTCTTAAGCCTGGGGCTGTAGATACCTTCTTCCCTACTTCTAATTAACCCAGAAACCAGACTGAGGCTCAGGTCTGGCAGGAAACCAGGCAAAGGCAGCGAGGCAGGGCAAAAGTGTAGACTGCAGTAGGGTAGGTGCCTGGCCCTGATTTTTTCAGGCTCAGAGCTAAGATAGCTCGGCTACGGTTGTTTCAAATGGATAATCCACTGGGCAGAGCCAACCTGCCACAATGAGTTTGAACACTGTCCCTTTTGACAATAGCTGATAGATAATTTTACTACAGGATGATGCTACACAAATACATCCCACCTGTGCCGTGGGATACTGGGGCACTGGGCACAGGGGTTTGGAGCTCTGTCTGATTTGTCCACTGAGTCAGGTGAACTTGAGTCAGCAATTTGTTAGGGGAGCTGCAGTACAGTCATGAAGACTTCCCTGGCTGAGAGTTTGCATGTGCTTTTCTCCTGATTTTCCCTAGTCGTCAATCTTTGATGGGGGAGAGAGTGAAGAGGGTGAGCAGGTAGAAGCAGGGCACCTATGGGTCCTCGGGGCCCTGCCCTCATCCTCAGGCAGCAGAGATGGCAAATCAGACCATGCCACCACCACTCAGCACCCTCAGGAAGGCATTTTCACCAAGTCTCCCAGGGCTCTGTGCTCCTCAGTCACTGCTCAGCCTGAACGGAGTCTACACAGGGCGACGGGGCTCCATGGAAAGGGCGACAGCTTCCTCCGCCCATGGTGTTGCCTGAGAAAGTTCAGTCCTGGGAATCAGAGTCCTGGAAAGTCCTTGTCCTGTGTGCTTCCTGCCACTTGGGTTTCCATAGTGTGATCTGTGGTACAGAAGGAGGAGACAATCCTGAGAGCAGCTTCTGACCCTTTCTGGGTTGTTTTGTATAGTTTTGAACCTGATGCCTTTCCATCTTTCCCAGTCAAACTGTATCCTTCATTTAAGGGTTAAGCAGCATGTACTGTATTGGATTCTATTCCATCTTATCAAGTCTGACCATTTTCATTTTAAATTGGCATGCTGAAAGAATACATCATTCTCAGATTCATATAAACTGATTTTCTGTTGGTGTCACCTGGTTTATTTTCTTTCTCTTGTTTCTTGACCCCATTTGGATAAATCCTATATTTATATTCTATGTCTTGGAACTTTAGTTACTTATCATTTCATTATTCTTTTAGTAACATACCACCCTGATTTAATACAACTTAAAATAAGTACTTTTAGTACTTCATGAAAAATACAGGGAACTTAGAGGACTTCGACCAGCTTTCCTGTTGTTCTGCACTTTAACCCGGAGCTCCTGTAGCTCGCCATGTGATTATCATTTTGTGTTCAGTATTCGTCTGTATTTACCCACCTGCCTGATCTTCACTTTGGTCTTCACCCTTCCCAGATTTCCATGTTTCCTTCTGGAACCATTTTCCATCTGCCCTTTTATATTTCTTTTAGTGTAGCTTTCCTAGTGATGAATTTGTTTGTTTATGTTTGTCCAGAAACATCGTTATTTCAATTCTAGTTTGTAAGAATATTTTTACAGAATATAAAGTTATATGGTGGCATTTTTCTTTCTCTACTTTAAAGGTGTTTTCCCACTACCTTCTCACTTCTATGCTTTCTGTCAAGGAGCCAACTGTAAGTTTTAACATTGGTCTTTTAAAAGTTATACAATCAATCTCTGGGTGATTTTTAGATTTCTGTCGTCTCTGTGAACTTAGATGTGTTTTCTTGGTGTGGGTGGCTTCCTATTTCTCCACTCATGGTCTTGTTGGTGGGGGTCTGTCCCTGCCTAAATGCTCCCTGGGACTCCCAGGCTTCCTGTGGCCACATTTCTGGTCAGGGCTGCAAAGTTTTAGAGGGATCCCTCCTATGGCCCAGCCCAGCCTTTCCACAGCAGACACTTCCCCAATTCTGTATGCGTGAGAGAAGTAACAGTGGAAGGTGGTCCTCAGCCTCAGCTCCTCCTGTTCTCCTGCTGTGGGAGTGGTCTCAGCTCAGCCCCAGACGTCAAGGAGCAGCGAGGAGCCAGCCCCAGCCTGCTGCTGTCTTCCCTCAGCTCCCGAGCCTCAGGCCCCATGTGAATTCTGATGCTTTTGCTTCTTTATGCTGCTGAGCTTGGGATGATTTGTACACAACAGACAAGCGGAATGCTTTCACTGGCTCAGCAGAGCCCAGGTAGACGTTCCCTATAACTCACTCTGGCTCTTTTCATTCAACGGACCAAACCCAAGAAGAAAGGAACAGAGACAGGGCTACAAGCAGATATAGAAAAGCTTGCACTGCCGTGTCCGGCTTAACCTGGAAAATTAGAACAAGTGGGGCATTTTCCTGGAACCTGCCGTGAGCCTTGGTAGAGCAGGTCGCCACCTCCTCTCCCTTCCTCCCTCCATGTAGCCCAGTGCAAACACCCCGCCTTTGCTGGCTTTGCTTCAGGACCGTGCTCTCTGCATTACTGCTGTTAACCCAGACATGGATTCAAAGGATTGATGAGTCACAGAATTTGCAGTTGGAATAAAAATAGGCATCCCTAAAGGCCACTCTGGGAGATAATTTTTAGACACAGGGACCTTTCTGCGATACCTAAATCCTATCTGAGGGAGATATTCCCCTTCTCCAGTGGTTGTTACCTAGCTCCTGCCAAACCATGTGTTTCTCTTGGCAAATCTGAACTACTAGATTTTTTAAAAATTCAGTCACTTAGTAAATGGATGACACAAGAGTGATTTAATAATATTTCCTGAGAAATAAGAGCTGGGAAACAAAGAAGAATAAAACACAGTTCTTGGCCTCAAGAGCGACACAGTTTGGGATGCGACATTCAAGGAATAAACGTAAACTAAGTGTCCCACACTGGTGTCAGCGATGAAAATGCACAATCAGCGGTCAATGCACCACGGCTCCACAGGTGTCTGGCGATTTCTGCAGAGTCCCACGGAGAAACTGACACCTGTGTGCTTTCCCTCGGGTGACTCGGTTTCCAAATCCATCTGTATTCTGTTGATTGCCCCTCGTCTGGACACTATTCAGTCATTTAGAATCTGAAGAAGCATAATTCACCTAAATAATAAGATTAATATTAATAGTACTTAAATAATCTACAGGTCAAGGGACAGTCACATCTCTTGACCTGAATGCAATAACTTTATTTACAAAATTGAAGATCTCATCTGCATTTTTTATCAGACAGGTCATAGTATTTAACCTATGGACAGCCTAATGTATATTAAAAACTCCAGAATCTTTTCCACATGGGCTACTTTGAAATCAGGTTTTCCCGCTGTTAATATTTTGAGCCTGCATTAAGACTCGACATTAATTCTCCATCTCAGTCCAGTGTTTGCCTCTGGAGACTCCATCAGTGGGGAAAGGGGCAGGGGAGAGGCCTGATCTCAAATGCTAACAAATCAATTGGCTTTCCAGGTGTGTGTCTGCTGCAGATTTAATGAGCAAACCTTGTGTGTCTTTCTTCAAGGTGGTCATTAAAAATGTTGACCAAGACAGTCATGTAATCCGGGCTTGGATGTTCTATAGGAATGTACTCTCCTGTTAAGTGACTCATTTTCATTTGAGTGGCTTTCTGGAGAACCGATCCTGCTACCCTTAGCCAAAGACAGAACTCAGATGGGAGGAATACTGGACATCACCGAAGGCCACTGCCCTGTTGGGAGGTGATTATCAGACACAGGCCTCTTTCCGCATCTTCTCGATCAGATGCTGGGCAGCCTTCCATTCAGGCTGTGGAGCCCGTGCCCTGGTGTTCAAGCTTCCCACACGCTGCAGATGCTGGAGAAGATTGAAATGCACAGACAACTGCCGGCCACAGGCCAAGTTGGGCAGGGCTGGGTTTGGGGCAACCTGGAAGCTGCCTGGGTGGTTCCAATGTGCAGTTGAGGTGCAAAACCAAGGCCATGGTGGGAAGTCATTAGCCCTAGAAGAAAGAATGGGAGGTGAGAGGTCAGTGTGAGTGGACTGCAGCTCTGTCAGGTAAGGTTTTGTGACTGGACAAGTGGCATAATCCTTGACCTTCAGCTCTCTGAGCAATGGGATCAGGACTGGTGGTGACCACAAGGTGAGGGTGGGGAAGGGTCACAGGAGACTCACGAGGCACCAGTGCGTAGTGGTGAGTCTTCTCTCCTGGGGCCGCCCACCCCCTGAGTTGATCTGCAGTAGGTCAGTCCAGCTGGCGGGTGGGGAGCAGGCCTGACGCTCAGCCCTCTTCTGTGGTCCTCCTCCAGGGGTCAGATAACCTCACTGCTGGTGACCCGAGGCTCAGGCTCCTGCCTCCTAGAGTGATTCATACATCGCTGAAAACCCACAAATGTAGCTTAGCTGGCAAATAAAACGTATCATTGACTTAAATGGCAAATAGAAAAGAAATGTTTCATTTTCTGACTGGTCACAGAAGAGGCACTGCCCAAGTGTCAACAAGAAGGCCCTAAGTGTGCCAAGTCCTTCCCAGCAGTTCTCCTGCAAGCCGACTTTGTGAGAATGCAGAGCTGTTCCCTCGCTTCCTCCCCTTCTTCTCTCTCTCCCTCTGCCCTCTGCTCTCCTCTGCTCTCCTCTGCTCACCTCTCCTCTGCTCTCTCCTCACCTCCTTTTCCCTTCTTCCTCCTTCTCCTCCTTCTCTTCCTCCTCCTCCTCCTCCTTCCTCTCTCTCTCTCTCTCACTCTCTCTCTCATTTAGCAAGGAAAGTAAATCCTAAACAAATTTTTAAAACTTTGTGAAAAATCCTAACTAAAACACTACCTAGACAGAATTACATGATTTTTCAAAAGAAATTCTTCATTGCGGCGATATACAATACATGCAATGAAAAATAACGTGCTGTGTTTCTAATCTGAACATATATACCAAAAGCCACATATTGTGCCAAAATTTCAAATACATTGAAGACTATCATTGCATTTATGTCCTGCCTTCCACTCAAATATAAACGATGGTTCTTCGCATACTATGAGTAAACAAGTTCAAATTTATCTTACCTCATTTCTGTAGTCTCACCTTTTCTCTTCTCATCTCATCTCACTCATTTTAAAAATATTTATTGAGATCCTAGTGTTCATTAGCCAGCCAATATAAACATGACTGGGACTTGTGGTCCCAGACTTTGAAGAGCTCACAATCTAGTGTAAAAAGTAATGAAAACCCAACAACATTGGTGAAGCTGAATAGGGTGTTGTTCTGGTCGACTTTCTTGTTTCAACATTGACTGCAGTCATGTGAGATGTTAGTGTTGAGGAAGGAGCCACAATAGTACGTCGAGAACTTTCCATGTAATTTTGTTTGGAAATAATAAAGTTAAAAATCCAGTATGGGGGCTGGGGATTTAGCTCAGTGGTTTCGCCACCTGCTGCACAAGCACAAGGACCCGAGTTCAAACCCCAGTACCAAAAAAAGTCCAGTGTGATAGAAGTAAAACCCTAGAACAGAGCTTGCAGAATAGCTGAGTTCGGAGACGTGACCCTGAATAGGGGACCCTTGGCAGTTTCACAAAGGAAATGACACAAAATCGGGCTTGTGAAAGACAAGGAGAAAGTCCCTAGTGTGTGAATTTCCTACAGCTGCTGTGACAAATTTCCACAGTCCTGGCACCCTACAGTAACAGAAATTTGTACCCTTATAATTCTGGAGGCCAGAATTTCAAAACTGGACTAAAGTCAAAACATTCGTAGGGCTGGTTTCTTCTGGAGGCTTTGAGGAGAAACCGTGCCCTGGCCGTTTCTAGCTTCTGAAGGCTTTCCGCGATCCTCAGCTTCGGGCGCTTCCTCCAGTCAGTCTCCTCCTCCTCTTCTGTTACCAGATCTTCCTCTGCCTCCTTCTTGTGAGGACTCCTCTGACTCTGCTGGGACTGCCTGCGGCAGGCATCCAGGATAACCCCATCTAACATCCTTATCTGCATCCAAGTCTCTCTTGCCATATAAGGCAGCACTCGCAGGTTCTGGTGATTAGACCTGGATATCTTGGGGCCCTTGCTCAGCCCGCCACATGGGTGAAGGGCAGTAAGATTCTCTGGGCTCTCCTGGAGTGACGGGCAGTTGCGCAGTTGGGGAATGGTGAGGAGCCTGTGTGTCTGGGGCACAGGGATGGCAGAGTGGGCTGTGTGAGGGGCATGGTAGAGAGGTACACAGGTCTGCTGCTGTTGAATTATTACACGCGGGGCCACTGACGCCACAGCCATTACTGCCAAGATGAGGCTTGTTTCTCCTCAGCCTTCTCCTTGGCTTGCAGCTGGCTGCCCTCTCCTGTGTCCTTACCTGGCCCCTCTTGTGTGTGCACAGCCTTGGTGTCTCTTCCTCTTCTTACAAGGATGCAGGGTGGATTGCATTAGGTGTTTTAGTCACTTTCCTCAGCACTGGGATAAAATACTAGACACCCGCAACTTGGAAGAGGGGAGGTTTATTTTGGCTCAGATTTCAGAAGCTTCTGTCCTGGCCTGGCCTGGCACTGAGGGAAGTTGCTTGTGTCCTGACAACCAGGAAGCAGAGAGAGAAGGGAAGACCGAGGTGGCAGATACACTTCCAGGTCACAGTGTCCCCGGTGACCTGCCTCTTCCGGCCAGACCCAACCTCCCAGGATCACAGTTAGCTGCAGCAAGCCCAGGATTCAGTCAACCCTCGGAAGCCCTGCCTGTGAGCACATGGGAATCAGGAGGGACAAACAGATGTAAACCATAGCAGGTCAGACTTGTGACCTCATTTAATTGAAAGTACCACTGTCTCAGCCCTGTCCTCAAGCACAGTCACCTTCTGAGCTTCCAGAGGTTAGGACTGACAGCGTATGCATGGAGGCGGGGGTCACACAATAATCGGGCTCCAGCTTTGAAGGATTGTGACTGTGACTTGGTTAATGAGCTTGCTCTTAAAAATCACAGTGAACTCCTGAGGCTTTTGAGGGCGACAGTGACGAACTCACATTGTCAGATTAACAACTCTGAGCAGAGGGAGGGAGAAGCAAAGGCCTATAGCAGGGAGTACAAGCAGACCCCTTCCTGCCCAGGCGGATGAACAGTAGTGGACCGAGCTGCCATTGCGCTAGGGCAAGGGCCGTGGATGGGCCAGCAGCTGCCTGCTTTCTTCTACCACAAACGTGTGGACTCCCGAATAAACCATTACAATGAACTTTTGTTTGTTGCCGTGCAGCTACATTTAAATAAACGCTCAGGTGCTAGAAATGAAGCAAGAACTCAGAGCCAGTATGGTCTAAAAAAAAGTCTGACATTGCATGGGCATCAAACCAGGTACTGGGTGTGTGGCCTGGCGGGTATTTTAAAGCCATGGAGGAGGGGAAGAACCACACCCATGGGTTCAAGGATCTGGAAAGGCCACTTAGTCTGGACAAGGGGACTAGAGAGACCCCGAGCCCTTCTTCCAGGAAGCTACAAACAAGCTTGGTGCCTCTCAGCATGGAGGTGGGTGAGGGGAGAGCACAGTAATATCTAAGAACCTGAATCATTGTCCCTATTTAAAAAAACTTAAAATCTAAATTTACTTTTCCCATGTGGCAAGGGAACCCCAGACCAAAGAGATTATTAACTCAACAATTATCCCAGGACTATTGGAACTCCTAGAGCAAAAGGAGCAAGAAATAGAAAGTAAGATCCAAAACATTTAAGAAAATCAGATAATTAAGCAATATTGGAACAACAAGAGCAAGAAGAGTAGTGGAGGAAAACATAGTCTCAAAGAAATAAGTCAAGATTTTCTCCAGTCCAAAGAACATGTTTCCAGACTAAAAGAAAACTCAAGTGCTGAGAACAATAATTTAAAACATTAGGGACCAAAAAAATTTATGAGTTTTGAGAAAGAAAAACACAGAATTCATACAAATGATCAGAATGGCCTTCGGGTGTGCACGCATGAGTGTATGTGTGTGTGTGTGTGTGTCTGTGTTTCATTTTCCAAACCACAAAATCAATGAATAAGGCCTACAATCAAGAAATCAAGAAGGGAGAACAGATGTATACTGTTTAGGAATGCAGGGCAAAACACAAAACAAAAAAAAACCCTAACCCGAAAGAGCTCAAAGAGGCAGCCTTGGGGTCAAGAACGGGATCACCATCCTCCTTCTTTCAGTGTTGTTTCCAGATGCTCGTCTCTGCCTCCCCCTCAGGACTCCTGGCCCTGTGGAAGCAGATGATCTGCCCCTCCCTGTCACCTGTACCCCAGTCCTCTCAGTCTCCGAAGGTTTCCGAGCTGTCCTGCACACTGCCTGTGTGCACGGTCACTCCCGCTTTATCTCCAGGAATTTCAATATTCACACCCTGCCTCTCACTTTCTGTGAACTTGTAATTTGCACCCTTCCGCCTGCCTAGGTCTGACCCTACCCCTTGACATCTTTAACCTCACCCCTTCCAAAAGTTTTCATGTTAAATACCCCATATCCCAAACATCAAAATCTTAACCAATGAATACGTTTTCATGTTCCAACTTACTCTCCCAAACCCACTTCCTTCTAGCTGCTTCCCCTTCCTCTCTTCCCTCTCTGGCCTCTCTTTCCTTCCTAGTTTGCTTAGACCCACAGATGATGACTACAAAAATCCTAATATAAACCTTCAACTGCCTTGTCACCCTTCACTTCTATCATTCTCCTGCCAAACCCCAAACCTTTGTTAAAACTTACTCTTGTCTTTGAGCAGTTAAATAGAACTGGAGGCTGAATGCCATGAAACAGAACAAAATCATAAAACTGTACAGACTGGTTTCATTTCAAGTTTATGTTCCAAATCTCAAGAAAACCTACCACACAGTTTGGAAATCTTGCCACTCAATTTGCTCTTCTATTCTTTTACAATGATGATCTCCCCTTGTCTTTACAAAACTTTGAACTCCTCTCTCTGTTTTCATTTTCAGTTGGTGATGGTCCTTTTTAGTTTCCTGATGGAAAAATAGCAATCAGAAGAGGAAATTTTAGTTCCAGTCCCAGTTTGGCCACTCGCTGCCTAAGAGGAACAGGCAGGCACTTATTCTCCCTGGAGCCTAGTCACCTTATCTGTGCATGGAAGAAGTGCCTGGCAATTTTCTGTGGCTGTGCCTAGTCATCCCCCAAAGCCTCGTGCATCATAGGTGGGGCTTTTGCAGGTGGCTGGATCTAAGGTGTGTGATACTGGAATCAAGGATGTGATGCTGGGATTGATTCTTGGTGCGATGCTAGGATTAAGGCTGCCTCACCCTCAGGCAGGTGAGTGCCACCTGCTCTAAGGGTGGATAGCCTGGTTGGGATTTAAAGGATAGAGAGTTACTACTTATCACTTGCTGTTTCTTCATGATTTTGCTGGGTTGCTGCCTTCCACACTGCCATGGACTGTTTCTCCTCTGTGATGCCCCTCTGCTGTGCCATCCTGCCTTGGATCCAGCCAACCATGAACTGAAACCTCTACAGACTGTGAGCTTAACAAACCTTTCCTCCTTTAACCTTGAGTGTTAGGTATTTTGTCTCCGTAATGAGAGAAAAGTAAGTAAGACATAGTGAATGTGTCTGAGACACAGTCTCTGCTGATGAAATATTAGCTTACAAAGAAAGAAGCAAACCCTTCTTTCCATCACCAGATCTTCCACCCAACCACCGTGGTCCCAAAGGAGACCTTCTGCCCTCCTGGTGCCCACACTGCTGTCTTGCCTCTCATTCATGTCCATGTGTCTGTTATCTCTGCCTCCCCATCTGGCATAACAAGAACTGTCCCTGTGCCTGTCAGAGGCCACCCCTCTTCATGAGTCTGTGGTCTCATTCTCTCCCTCTGCCCAGTGACTTGGTTCCTGCAGTTGTTCCCCTTCTGCCTGTCTATCTCTTCCTTCTGTTTACTCCATTGCCCCCTCAGCACAAAAGAATTCTCTCATCTCTGCCATCATAAAAGTTTTCCTTGGTATCTCCATCCACAGTCCTCTCTCCTTTCTCTGGTTCCCTATGCAGGAAGAGTCTGGAAAGAGCCACCTGTATTTGCTTTGCTTTTCCTTACTGTGTCGAACCCGTTGCAACACTTACCATTAAGGTTCATCTTTCCAGGCACTCAGGTGAATTATGAGCTTTCTTTCATTGACTCTCTCAGAAGAATTTCCCTTTTAGACTTTTTGACTTCACCTGGCATCTTACTTAGCTTGAACTGCCAAGAGAAACAGCCTAGAGGGGACAGGTTAAACAGAAATCTATTTTCTCGAAGTGTTGGAGATAGAGAAGCCCAAGATCAAGGTGCTGGCTGATCCTCTTGCTGCAAAAGCTTTCTCCTTGGGTCCAGATGGCCATCTTCACCTCGGGTCCTCCTATGCCCTTCCCTTGCTGCTTGTACATGCTGAGACAGGGAGATTTTCTTTCCTCCTTTTCACTAAATCCTACTGAAGTAGGACAACAGCCTCATGACCTCATAAATTGTTATGTTCCTCATGCCCACCTTTACCTATACTCACTTCTGAGGTTAAGGCTGTAATACATTAAACTTTGAGTTCATAGCCCTTGCCTTCTGGGACACCATATTTCATTGGTCTTTCTCAGTATATGAGTCTCTGCTCACATGACATCTCCTCAGAGAGCATTTTCCTGGCCCTCATCTCAGACAGCTTTTCTTCTATGATATCACCGATTTCTGTTCTCTAGTAGAATGTTGAGTCCAAAAGCCTGAACTGTGGAGGAAACTTCCCTGGTTTAAATCTGGGGTCCATCATCTGAGTGTCATAACCTGGGCCAAAATATTTAACTTCTGCTATGGCTTGGCATTCTCTTTCATAAAATGAGGACAACAATAATATGCATCTCGTGAATTAAGCAAATTACAATATACAGAATAAAACTGAAAATATTGCCTGCAACAATTTAAGTGGTCTTAAACATAAGCTTAGCTATTATTTTATTCACATTTGTCTATTTTCCTCATTTGAAAAAAATTGCTACTCCAAGAGTATAAGGACTTTCTGCCTTGCTGAATTCCATAGTGTCCTTAGGGCCTAGAACATTGCCAAATGCACAACAAATCTTGCATATACACTTGTGGGAAGAATGTAGGTCTGCGTTAACAGCTTCTTCGGAGATTTCAGGAAGTGTGGTTGACAGCACACATGTTTCAGGAAGCTCAGCAGAGGAGGACTTCAGTCCTTCAGTCGTTTGTCAATCATAAGACTGTTGGTGATTGGAGCGGCAATTTTATTGAGGCACCTTGCTAAGTGTGCTAATGTGCACAATGACCCTGTAAGGAAGCCGTACTGTTACCATTTCATAGATGACAGACCATGTCAGGGCTCTGGGGGACAGCAGCAGAACTGAAAGGATTGAGAGAGGAACAAGAATTAAAGATGTGGAGTCAATGCTATTGTGATGGCCTCTTGTTCAAACAGATTAGCCTATCTGAGAATGAATGAATCCAGCTGGTCAGAAACAATTTATTAGCCAATTTTTTAAATGGAAGAAAATAGGTAAAGCAAAGAGAGTGAGAACAATATAAATGGAATCAAATTGTTCAACTTTGTCAATATTTTTTCTCATGAGTCATGATAATACTTTAATTTATTCTTTGCATCCTCCATACTTGAAATACAGAGATGACAGAAGCTCACTAGATGAGAGTAGTTTCCAAATAAATCACACTACTGAAGAAATTCTACCCAAGTTTGGAATCCAAATCCATGGAACCTCTGGCAGAACAACTTCAGAAGAGAGTCCCCGAGCATTTGAGAGTTATAGTCCTACACCTGTGCAGATCCTGCTGTCCTCCCATTGCTAGGGGATGGGTAGGGGGGTATCTTCCAGCAGGCCAACCAAAACAAGCCTTGAAACACTTCCAGAGATCCGGAGCTACATTCTGGAAGCTGTAACTGGGACTTCAGTGTTCATTCACAGTGCCTGTCTTGAATAATTAAAGGTAAAGATACCTGCATCAGAGAATCTGCTGCCTCTATGTTCCCTTATTTAGATGGTGTGGCCTGGAGTCCTCTGTGTTTCCATCCTGTCCATCTCCTTCCAGAGCTAAGGAAACAGCAGGACAAGGATGTCTCAAATCACCTTAGATTATGGAATATTTCAAAGTGATTCCCTTTGTTTTACATGGAAGGCTGAGATGTCAGTGTTTTCAGAGCAGTGGGGAACCAGGAGCGATGGCCCAACGGTGATGTTGGCTCCCTGTCCTGTGAAGAAAAGGCACGGGACATGTTCTCAGGCTCCAGTTGTCCATCTGCGTCAGTTTTCACAAGCTCTGTCCACTCAGCCCAGTCTCCCAGCTCTGCTCTCCACCGGTTGTTTACAACTCTTCATTTTCTCATTCCTTAGTCCCAGCTATTTGGCTGCTGTTAAGATGCCCACTAGGGGCTGCCCCAGCCACGGAGCGATACGACACAATCTGGTTCGCGCAAGAAGAGGGATCATTTTATTGTGCATTTCCTACAATATTGACAACTAAAGTCATCACCAGCCTTTTGTCCTTTTTTCCTTTCTTAATTCAAAGCTTCCGTGTTGCGCCGTGACTGTTCCGGCTCTGTCCAGTGCTGACATCTCCTTGGGAATCTGCAGTCCTACCCACCCTCTGGGCACCGGGTCTGCAGCCTGGAAGTTGTCTCCACTGCAGAAAGCAAGGGGTTAAGGGAGCTGGACGCCTACTGAGTTGTAAAAGGAACTGCTGAAGCTGATCAATGACCACTGTTAAGACCTGGAAACCAATTATAAACCTGAAATTTGTGATGAACAAAGCCCTGAAACACTGGGATGAAAACTACTGAATTAGTCCAGTTCATTAAAATCATTAATAGTCATGAAATGAAAACCACCAGAGTCCAAAAAGGCTTAATGCTCTATCCATATTAATTAGATGGGAGCAAATCCGAACTGAAAAGCAGCACATGCTTTGTAGAATTAGCAATTGGTCTCTACAGACTACACAGATCTCTATTAAAATTCAGTTTAATTAAAATTGATCACGTTAAGAAACTGATGTGGTTAATTAACTGAATTCCCGGACTTCTTTTCATGGGTTTCCCAGACGCCTTGTCCCGGTGTCCGTGGGTGACACTGTGTTACACAGAGCAGAGCCCACTGCAGGGTTAACTCTCTGCATTCCAGGGCGCAGGCCACGGAAAAGGGGTGCAGACTGGGTGGAGGTGGGGTGAAGAAGCCAAAGCCCAGGCTGAACTCCAGGCAACTCCTCTGGAAGATTCGCCACACTCCGGGGGCGGCGCATGGATGAAGGGTGGTGACAAAGACACCTTCGTGTCTTCCGGAGCAGCGGAGAAATATGGCCCCTAAGTAAGAGCGGCTGAAGGCGGTGGAGCAGGACAGGGGTGCGGGAGGCAGCTCCCGGAGGTGCTCCCGCCTGGCCCAGGCCAGGGAGCACGGTGCTCTCCTGGCCCACTCGGGGCTGTCGCTGGCTCGGGGCTCAGCTTGTGTTTTCCCGTCTGCAGATGGGGACGGCGACAGTCACCAGGGCACCACGTGGCTGGACATGATGATGATGACCTCTCCACCCGGCTGCTGCTTGCCAAGTCCACAGCCATGGAGCCAGACCCCTTGGTCCCTGTGCCTCTCAGCATCCGAGTCTCCAAGGCTCGCTCCGCACTCTGCTGGGTCCTCAGCTCCTGACGCCCCTGCCTTCAGCCGCCTGCCTCTGCCCTCCTGTCCTGTCCCAGTCCACTGGCCCTGGTCCAGTCTGCACTGGCAACTCACAGCCTCACTGGGCTCCCAAAGACCCGGGTCGGAGGCAGAGGAACATGGATCGTCCCTGAAACTGGACCTGGGCGGGCCTGGCGGGAACGCTGCACAGAAGCCTGTTCACGGCCCGGACAGAGCTGCCCTGTCTCTCCCCTCTCTGCCCACCTTCTCACAGGAGGTCGGGCTTTACCTTCTACAGAACTGCTTCAGTGTCTGAGCGCGACACGCTGGGAACGGCAGTGACGGGAAGGCCGGGCCCACCTCAGGCTGGGTCCGGACTCCGTCGGGCGCCTCCCCTGCGCCCTCACTGGGTCAGGGCGCCCACTCCCCTGGCTCCTCACTCCACCTACCCGGCCCCGGGCCGGCGGCCTCTCTCACCTCTGGCGCTTCCCCCACAACGAAGGCTTTCTGGGTTCTGCTCTTTCTCAGATCTTTTCAAAGAATCGGCTTCTTAATATATGCATTCTGTGTTTTTATCTTCATTTGCTCAATTTTAGCTCATTATTAGATTCTAGTTCCTATATTTGGCAGATTCTGTTATTAATTTTTTATGTCTTGCTAATTTAATATGTTAAAAATTCTTAATATATATTCAATTCCTCCTCCTTTTTCTTTTTTCTTTCTTTCTTCTTTACTAATAAGGGCACTGAGGACTGTATATTTTTCCCCAAACATAATTTTTATCATGACCTTTAGGCTTTTGATGGAGTGGTTTTATTTTCACGCTCTTCTAGGTCATTTACAATTTCAGATTTGATGTCTTTTTTTGATCCAGTGTGTTTCATGAATTATTAGTGACTCTATTTTAAAACTTTCTTATTTCTAGCCACACTTTTGGTGGTGGGCACTTGTAATCCCAGTGCTCTGAGAGCCTGAGGCAGTGAGATCCCAAGTTCAAGACCAGCCTGGGTGAGTTAGCAACGTATTGAGACCTTGTCTCAAATAAAAAGTAAAAAATGGAAAAGGGCTGCAGATGTAGCTCAGTGTGAAGGTCCTGGCTTTAATTCCTGGTACAGAAAAAAAATTGCTTATTCCGAACTCCACCCTATTGTGATCATAGAACATGGCTATGCAGGTTCTTTCGTCAAGCATGCAATTAATTCTTATAAATATTTTGTAAATATTCCATGGATACATACACAATGCATTCTTCTCCTCAAACTTTATAGAATTATTCGGTTCTTTTATCTATGCCTAATCTTTAGTCTGATCTGAAACAACCAATTTGAAAGTCTTATTAAGGGGGCACAAGGATTGCATTTTAATCAAATTTCAATTGAAGTTCTACACATTTTTGCTCTTGTTCAGTTGTTATGTATTTTGATTCATAAAGATTTATACCAACTGTACCTTTTCTGCCTGGAATTTTTAACCTAAATTTATCATCTGATTTTAATATTGTTTCTCTTTTTTCTTGTTTTCCTGGCCTGTTATCTCTTTGCCCATTTATTCTCAAACCCTTTTTTGTTCTTTTTGGCATATTTTCTCCAAAATATATTTGTATGTGGTTCTTTTTTTCAAAAAGAAGAACGACACATATTCTTACAAAATATTTTCTCAAAATACATACTATGTTTCATTAAAAACTTATTTAAGGCAATTCATAAAACTACATAGATTTCCCCTCAAAATAAAATAAATTAGCTGGGAAAATTAGAGCCAAGGTAAAAGAAGGTTCAGAGACAAAAGTGATCATTTATCTTTTGCTAATATGATCAAGCAAATCATTCCAGCCCCTTTGTCCTCTTTTGCATCCATTAATCTAGGAGAGGCATAAACTATACTTTCCATCCCATTAGAGGTTCATTTCTCCTTCCTGAAAGTCGTAATGAGACGTGCACTTTTCTACTACGTGGACCCCTTGCCTATGCCCATGTCTTCAAAGAGTTTTAGCTGTTATATCTCCCAGAAGATTGCTTCTGTTTTAACATTTAGATCTTTGAATGTTATTGTTATTGATTTTTGAGACAGGGTCTCACCATGTAGATCAAGCTGGCATTGAACTCACTGTGTAGCCCAGGCAGGCCTTGAACTTGTGGTGATCCTCCTGCTTCAGCCTCCCGAGGGCAAGCATGTACCACCACAACCAGCTTTTTTAATCCATTTTAACTTTAGTTTAGTACATGGTGAGATATAAAGGTCTAGACTCAACTTTCCGTGTGTAGATAGCGCATTTTCCCAGCACCATTTATTAAAGAGGTTGCTTTCCCTCCAGTGTGTGTTTTTTGCCCCTTTGTCAAAGATCAGACAACTGAATGTGCCTGGGATTGGTTCTGCTGACTCTGTTCTGAGTCACTGATCATGTGTCTGTTTTTGTGCCAGTGCCATGCTACTTTTTATCACTGTAGCTTTGTAACCTAACTTCAGGCCTGGGATCATGATGTCTCCTGCTTTGCTCTTGCTACCTGGCATTGCTTTTGATATTCTGGGTATCCCCTGGTTCCACAGGAATCTGGAGATGTTTTCTCTAGTTCTGTGCGGGATGCTGTTGGTATTCTGATTGGACTGCGTTAAATCTCACATCAGTTTTGGGAGTATGGCCATCTTGGCAGTATCAGTTCTGCCTGTCCGGAGGAGGGACATCGTTCCTTTTTCTGATGTCCTCTTCAATCTCCTTATTCAGTTACTGTACTTTACATTGTAGAAGCCTTTTGCTTCCTTGGTTAGGTTAATTCCTAAGTATTCAACTTTTCTTGATGCTGTTGTGAATGGTATGGTTTTCCTAATTGAAATTACCTATCTTCTTGTGCACTATTCTTAGTTAAGATCTGCCTTTTTTAGTGTTCTGGAGTTCTTCCTTTCTCTCACTGCTGGGACTCCTTATGTGGACTGCAATTTCCTTTTGCCTACTTTGACATTCAGGTTGACTTCATGGGGTACTTTTGGGTGATGTGCGGCTGGTCCTGTAGCAGCCACAGGTCATCAGTGCTGGGTGAACACTCTCCAGGGACAGAGAAAGGGGAATGTGCCCCAAAACCTCCTGTGGGCAAGCCCACTCTTCCTCTTGGAAGGCCCTAGATTTCCAACATCTGTGTTTTGCTTGAGATCATAGTACACTGATTTTTCTCCAAAATTCTCCACAATTGTAGCCTCTCCCTAAGGTCAGAAGAAAACGTCTGGCCCCAGATTTCTCCATCTGGACCTGCAGAGCTGAGACATGCTCTTCCCCTCAGACTGCCTGCTTGTCCTATAGACTCGGGAAGAAAGAAGGCTGTTGGATCGGACCTGAGACTCCAGGACAAGGGAAGGTCCAATGTGCCACGTTCTGAGAACCCTCTGAATACATTTTAAATGTTTTAAAATGTGAAATGTAACACACACAGGAATGTGCATAAATCATATATGCCAGGACAGTGAATATCAAGTGAACCCTACCGAAATCATGACACAGAATATTTGTAGCCAGGCTGAAGACGCATGGGTCTCCCTGCCTTGACACAATACCTTCTCTGCTCTTCACAGCTGAACCACTGTCCTGTCTGCTCTTGGAATTAGTTTTTCTGTCTTTTGAAAACTCAGGGTTATTATATATCCTCAAAAACATATGAGTTAGTGTTGCTTATTAGGAATTTTATACTAATGGATTCTCACTGAATGTGTTGATCTAGGTCTTCTTCCATCTGCTAAGCCCTGTCATGGCTTCTACCATTTCCTCATGCATCTGTAGCTCATTCATTTTTACTTGCTGCAGAGTATTCCATCTGTTCTCTCATCAGTGGACTTTCAGGATGTTTCTAGACTTGCATTATTTCAAATATTGCTGCTATCAACATCCTCAATGCATGCACTGACTCACGTGTACCTACATTTCTTAGAACACCGAGTTAGAGGTAGAATTATCCGAGGGCTCATAAAGCTGCTTTTCCTTGATTTCGTTAGATAAAGCCATACTGTCTCCTGTGAGCTATGCAATGGCAACACCCAGGAGTTTCTCAGCGGTGACTGCTGGTGTACTCGCGCTCTCCTGCCCAGGGTCCTGCACCAGTCTCATGGGTATGGGACAGTATCTCATCCTGGTTTTAGTTTACATTTCCCTGATTGGAGACTCAGTAGCATTTCTCAAATGAGAAAATACAGACCTGAAAGCACCGCTGAAAGGCTACAGCAGTGGAAGGACACTCTGCCCCAGGTGGTCCAGAGTGGAAATCTTCATAACAACCTTGAGGCAAGCATTGCCATGAGCTCGTTTTACAGATGGGGAGCAAGGGTCAGTGCAAATGTACAGCCCCTCAGTAGAAGCTGAGATTTGAGCCAGACTGGAACTTCTCCTTCGGACTGAGTCCCTCATCCTCTAAGAGACTGAGTAGAACAGCCACGTGGGTAGTAATCTAGAAACTGGGCTTGCTAATGTTAGGGAGAGGAGACAGGCTTCCTTGTTGAGAATGACCACAATGAGTCATGTAGATGTAGCTTTGAAAGCTTGTTGGCCAAGGCCTCGGGACAGAAAAGCCAAGTTGTCAGATAAGTTGACATTTAGTCTTAACTCTGCTATGAAGATTGGAGTACTTGTAGGATTCAAATGAGATTTCTTTTTAAGACCAAAAGCTATTTTTAAAAATAACCTTAACTTGTTTCCTGATATCAGTATGTTTATATATTTCACTTTCAAAATTTTGACAAATTCAGAAAACCACAAAGATGAAAACAAAAAGTACTCTTACTCCCAGAGATAATCACTATTATTTTATTTTATCCTTCCAGCCCTTTTTGCCCAAAGATATATATTATATTTAAACAAAATTGAGATCTGACTATATATGACATCTTAAAAACCTATCTCCCAAAATATTAAGAATACTTCTTATCATTAGAAACTTTTTGGGCATCATTTTTGAAAAGTACTCCATTTTAAAGTGGGATCTATTTTTAAAAATACTTTAAATAGCTAACTTCATGGTGAAGGCATTTACAGATAAAGTTTGACCATATTTCTGATTATAATTTTCTCAAATGATATTTCTAGATGTATCCATGACTGTGGATCATAGTTTAAAAGTTCTAGTTGGCAAAATATATCACATCAGTGTGGTTTCTTTAGATCAATTCAAAAATTTTCTTTTTGGTACCAGGGATTGAACTCAGGACCTTGCACTTGTGAGGCAGTCGCAGTGCCACTGAGTTAAATCCCTGGCCCAAGATCAATTCAAATTTCCCCCAAGTCCCTGGATCTCTGACAAGTGGTATATCAGATTTTCTCTTAGGGTTTTACACGAAAGAAGTTTATCTTATGCCTGCATTGTAGCGGAAGAATGTGAAGGACTCTAAGCCACTGTGGTTGGCATAGACATCAGCACTAGCAAAACTCCTGCTGTCCTTGAAGCCAGGTAACATGGCTTCTATATCACCTTTGGGACAAGTTTAGTTCTAAATGCCTCTCCCCAAAGTCTCATGCATTTGGAAGGTGGCTGGATCATGGGGTGCTGTATTATCAGTGGGTTCATCCTTTGAGAATTCATAGCTGAATGAGCTGTTAAGTGATGGGGCCTGGTTAGAGGTGGCTGACTGGGGGTAAGATCTTTAACTGTGCATTTGTGTCTCTGGCTCTCCTATCTTTTCTCTTGTTTCTGGCTGCCATGAGAGGAAAAGCTGTCTTCCAGGCCTTTCTACCATGCCACTTCTGTTCTGGATCCAACCTACCATGGACTGAACCCACTGGGAATTGGGAGCCAAACAAAGCTCTCCTCCTTTAAGTTTTGGCTGATTGAGCATTTTTCCCCAACAACAGGAAAGTGACTAATACAGCTTCTAGGCCTGGGTACCCCAGTATCCAGCATCTAGTCTTCCTGGACACCACACAACTGCTCCTACTTGAGCTGTGGCCACCATCCTGCCAATGGAGAGGACATTGGTCCCCCTGCCTTCCTTCCCAGGCTGAGAGAGAAAATCTCTATCTTGACCTTTTCATGTGGTTTCCAGCTCTCAACCTCTCCCTGGGACATTTAACATGGGACCTTCAATGACTTCAGACATCAGATGGACACGTTCCTGACGCTAAACACCCTCTGCTTCCCACCATGTGACAAACTTCTCTTGGGGCAGGGAACCCCAAGGTGTGTCACCTGCCTCAAATAAAGAGGAGAAAAAACAAGAGAGCACCACCAGTCGAAATACTTTTGATACTCATCTTTACATGTTTCTCGTCTGTCCTCTTGCAATGTCCAAAACACTTGTCCAGGCAATTCTCCTCTGGTGGGAGAGATAGGCTCACGAGTAATTGTAACGACACGAAAAAGTACGAAATGCAAGGCACTGATGGCACTTAAATCAAATTAAGAAAACTCAGGGCAACAGCTCATGGATGGGACAATAAAGCTTGAGAATGGGTGACAACTGGATAGTCTAAGCAGAGAAAGCAGAATGGTGAAAGAGTGTATAGAGTTGAGAAATCCCAGCTGTGTTTGAGGCCTTATTTGTGGCCTGTGGACCAGCAGCATCAACCTGAAAAGCAGAACCTCAGGTCCCCAGCGTCTGTATACTGACAAGAACCAAAGTCAGGGAGGGGTTTGTGGGCAAGCAACGTTTGAAAAGCACAGCTTTCGCCTCATGGTTCTCAAAATGCCCCATCAGGGCTCAGTGTGGGTTCTACTGGAAGCTTCTTAGAAATGCAAGTGGCCTGGGTCTACCCAAGAAAGGTGGATGAGGGTCTCTGAAGGTGGGGCTAGCAGTGTGTCCTAACAAGACCTACAAAGAGAGGCAGAATCATGTGCAAGCATGGGAACCACTGCTCCAGAGCAAAGTGGAAAACACCTTTGTGGAAATGGGCCAGATGCTAAATATCGAGCAGACTCTGAAGACAATAAGGTCTCTGTCCCAACTACTCAACTCTGCCATCGTAGCAAGAATGTATACTAGGCAAGAGGCAAAACGGTGAGCATGCTCGTCTCCAGTGAAGCCTTATTTATAAAACAGTAGAGGACTGGACTTGGCCCTGGGATCATTTTCGCCATCTCTTCAGCTGGATCACGGGCTATCCAACTTGACTGTTCATTAGACTCACTTGGGACAAGCTGAGTCATCTTCACACCCAGACCCTTCGCCTCACCAATTAAGCCAGCTTGCGGTTGAGGTGTTCTGGTTTGTATCTGATTGTCCCTCAAGAGCCTTCTGTCCTCGGGCTTTCAGAAGGTGACTGAGTCATGAGGGGCTGTAGCCGACTGGCTGTTAAGATGGGGTGTGGTCAGAAGGAGCTGTGGCTGGAAAGTGTGCATCCTCCCTTGTCTCCCTGCTTCCTGTCTGCCATACCGTGAGCAGCTCTCCTCCACTAGGCTCTTCCTCCATGTTGCCGACCATGGAAAGACTGACTGTTCCGAAAAGTGAGCCAGAGTAAACCTCTCCTTTAAGTTGCAGGTTGGATATTGTGTCCCAGAGATGAGCAAGTGACTAAGATGTAGGGGGAAGGATTAATATTTTTAAAGTCTTCTCAAGTGATTGGAATGCACAGCTAGGGAAGAAACCAGATATAAGACAGATGGCTAAAAAAGGGGCTGAGAGGATGGAAGGAGATTAAATAGGAAGCAAGAGAGGCTGGAAGCCTGACAGCAGAAGCTCAGCAAATGAGATGTTCTCCAAACGCCACCACCACACGGGAATTTGAATATTCCTGTAAGTCAGGGTGCACATTTTCATTCTTTTCCTTAACCACATGTTACTGTATTTAAACCACATATTAAAAATGAGAAACGTCTGAACAAGGAATAGGCCAAATGGCTTTTAATTCCCCAGCAGCAAAACCCTGTTAATACCTTGCCCTGTGTCAGCAAAATAATTGTGGTTCAAGTGAATATAAAACACTCCCGTTCAATCTTCTGCCTCCTCCCTTAGGCAAATGCTTTCTTATCACAGAGAAACAGTACTCCCCAAACTGTCAGACCACATCAGGGACTTGGACAAGAATTATAAAGCCAGGCTAAATCCAGGCCTCAGCTGGGAGGGTGGAATTCTCCCACAGGTGAGCTTTCTGCTGTAGCTTCTTTCTGAGAGGACCCTTCACCCAGGCTGCTGTACAAATGCTGGGAGAGAAGAAGCAAAGATTTTTCTGGGAAGAGGAATTAAATTTCCTTGGTTGTAAGTAGCACAGACTGTTACTGGGTAACTCAAGTGGGAAAAAAAAGTATTTGCAGAAAAGATGTACAGTGGCCCATAAAATAGAAGGAAAGGGTGAAGAACTGGTCTTGGGAGGAAGGGAGAGTCTACCATCTCAGGGCTTTGCAACTAGAGCGAGGGAAGGCCTGCTCATGGAGAAGGCAGAGCCCAGCCCGGGCTCCTCCCTAGGTCTCCCCATCCCTGGGACCGGTTCCAAGAGGAAGACATCAGATGGGTCAGGCAGAGTCACAGGACCTCCCTCCCCTAAACCCACCTGGTACCCCACTAACACAGACAGGGAGAGTAGATGCTTAGAAGGCAAGGCAAAAACCACCGATGTCCGCCACAGGAGGCGAGATCCTTCTATTGTTGAACAATGCAACTAAAACAGGTTGTCGCATGTGGAGCTGACCATGGGGCAGAGGACACACTCTTACGATACCAAAAGGAGAATGCTCATGGGTCCTAGGCACTGGACAGGAAAATCTCAAAGATAGAATGCCCTGTGATATGGGGGAGAAAACCGAGGAAGACTGAATAATTTCCCGAGTCTATTCCTAGCCATGCTTAATGTTATTCATGAAAAATACACAATTAGACAAGCATCCAAGTGACACCTTCTAGATCATTCTGCCCGTGGCTGTGAGGCGAGGGTTTTAATTTCCCTGAAGATTCCACTCATGCATCACGGCTGCTCTTTTAAAGATGAAAAATAACAGCATCTCGTGTTTGTCCTGTGGTTGTTATTAAAAAGCACTGGTTCCCAGGCCTTGTCCTTCAGGGACTCTGACTCAGAGGTCTGGCCGAGGCCCGGGAATGCATATTTCAGACCAGCACCTGAGTATGGCCGTTCTGCACCCCAATACTTAACACAGCAGCGGGGTGCACACAGCAGCAGCATTTCCTGAAGCAGGAAGTCAGGTGAGCGAAGCCGGAAGCTGCAGGACAGTGAGAAGAGCAGGAAGGTGGGGTGGGAGCCACTGTTGTCAAGCACCCGGGTGCCGAACAAAGTGCATTTGCAGGACAGACTGTGCTCCAAGATTCTGTGGGTTGCCGTGTGATCAGTGCTCCAGAGTGACTTACGCCGCAGTGAGCATCTGCAGGGTTGCTGCTCTTCCACGAATGCAGTTCAAGGTGAGAGATCAAGAGAAGCTTCCCCAAGGACTGGCGGCACCAGCTGAATTTGAACACAAATCTTCTGAATTGTTCTGCGAGGAACTTTACCCCCAAGTGCTGTACCCCTCATGGCTATTTGCACCTCTGTCTGTGACATAATCTGCAAAAAGCATTCCTTTCACATGGGATTAGTCTGTGTAGTCATGTATAGCCCAGGGAGAAAAGCCAGGCTGCAATTTTCTGAATACGTGGGAAACATGCAAGGCGAGCAGAGGCTTTAGAATTTCAGATTCTGGTACAAATCTTGGCACGCTATTGTGCAAAGGGAAGCCAAGCCAAGGTTGACCCAGCCTGTATAGTCTTTCTTTCGGTCTATCCAATAAACTTAATATATATTATTTTCATATCACAGTTGGACTATTCAGAAACACAAAATATATCTGGCACAGATTCACAGTTCCTTAATGAAACAAAAGATAAAGCCCCTGCAACAGTTAGAAAGTTAATTATTGATCTTGGCCAAAGACTCTGAATGTTGTGATGACACAGATTAAAGCAGCACTTTTCAAATAAGATGGAGTTAAGAAAGAAGGGCCAAGTGGCTGGAGGGCAATGCACAAGGGGTTGGAGAGGGGACCAAGGTACAAGAGGCTGGAGAGTTCCAGACGTATCTCACTCAGATATTTGAACCTCTGTACTGTCCCTGCACAATGCTGGAGGTAGAGAACAGAACTGGGACTCCAGCAGAGGTTAACCATGTAACATCCCTCTTTCAATGAACAAAGTGTGGTTCAGGGAGTCTGCTTTGACCCATTGTACATTAAAATAGCACATGGAAGATACTTTTGTAGATACTAGAACTCATCAAAGAAGTAGAACAAAATACAGTTTGGGTTATTTACAGCACACTTGGTTTACTTGGATAAAGGGAAACAATGTTTATAAAAGTATATTAAAATAACATTACAAATAAGGACAATTTTATAACAAATGAAATGGAAATTAAATCACTATCTGTAATGGTCAGCTTTCCCATTGCTGGGGCAAAACACCTGACACACACAACTTAAAGAAGAAAATGGTTTCCTTGGCTCAAGGTTGCAGACGATTCAGTCCATGGTTAGAAGCATCATGGTGGAAGGGCTTGGCGGAGCAGGGCTGCTCAGCTCATGGAGGTAGGGAAGCAGAGCACAGGAACCCAGTATCGGTGAGAGAAGTGTCCTCCAAAAGCAGTCCCCAGTGGCCCACCTCCAGCAACTGGGTCCAGCTGTGAATATCAGTAGATCAATCCACTGCTGAGCACAGAACCCCTGCGGTCCACCCACCTCTCCAGGAGTCTCTCAGTCTGCTCAAGGTGGCAACTAAGACTAACAAGCATACTATCTATAATATGTAAAGAGTTAACAATCACTAAAATCTTAGAACTACAGACACAGTACCCATATATCAACAGCTTACTACAGAAGAAATAAAGTGATCAACAAACAAAAAAATTTTTGATTTTACCTGCAACAAAATAAATGTACATTAAAACACAAATAAGACAAAAAGTTTCACTTATCAAATTGTCAACTTTAAAAATTAAAGCCTGAAGCCGCAGTAAAAGAGGGATTCTGAAACAAGGTTTGTAGAAGTAAAATTTGGCACAAAAATTTTGGAAACAATTTGGTATTTATGTGTTTGGCATTTGGCATTTTCCTTACCTATAAGAATGTATTATAAATTGGGGCCGGGGATTTAGCTCAGTGGCTCCACTGCCTGCCTCCAAAGAGCAAGG
>NW_004624766.1:19789952-19883274 GCF_000247695.1 Heterocephalus glaber
AAAGTTTATTACAATTTCTCTTAAGGTCCTGTTAGTCCAAAAAAAAAAAAAGAATGTATTATCAATTAAACATTAAAATCACAGGCAAGTTTTAATTTATAATAGTGTTTATACTTACTATTAATTCATTATAATTTCTATAATAGAAAATTGGCTGTTCTTCAAGTGAGAACCCACCCAGTAGAGGATGGATTGAATAAGTCAGGGATATTTGGAGACTGAAGAGAATCCCCATTTTTTTCTTGCTCTGACACAAACCAAGGGATTCTGAGACCAGACAGTGGGTGTGGAGGGGAGTTTCCCTACATGCCGACCAATTCCCCAGCACACACCCACAGGCTGTCCTCTCCTTCAGTTCCAGATAAATGGTTTATTTGTCGATCAGCATCAGACGTCCAGGGTTGGGGGCTCAGTCCCGCTCGAGACAGAGGCCTGTGATGAGCAGAGGGCCTCCTGGGGGTCCCCGGGGACTCGCGCGTGGAGTAGGGAGTGCACAAAACTCAGGGAAGCACTGCACTTACGCCTGCCCCTTTCCTAGGAAGACTGTAACAGCCGGCCAGTGGGAGGCACCCCTGGGGCAGGGCGGGTGGGAAAGGTAGGAGGGAGTCTGCCACAGCTCTGCAAGCAGCCACCGCAGGACCCTCCACTGGCTCCGCTGTTCCAGCGCTCCTCCGGACACCGTCGCTTCGGGCGTTTATAAAGACTTCGTTGCACGTGTGTGACTGATTGTGCTGTCGGCCAGTGGTGACTGACTGACTCTCCGGCTTGCTCTCCTCCCCGGAGGCTGAGGATGGGGCTGAAAGTCCCAGTTGTCTAATCATGCCTGGGTCTTTCCAGTGACCGCCCAGGTCCTGGTGCTATCTAAGGTCCCCAGCCACCAGTCTTCTCATTGGCATACAGACGACACCTTCATTACCCCGGAGACCCAAGGACTTTGGGAGCTGCACAGCGGGAAATGACAACCACATACGTATTTTAAATTACCACAAAGGTACGTGATGAAATATTATTCTCCTGCTTTAAAAAGTCAAATTTCAATGAAAATTAAACTTTTGGGGAAAATTCCAATGAGTGAAAAGAGGAGAAAAGACTATAAATAAGGTGAAATAGCAGAGGGGTGGCTTAAAGAATGGAAACTTACTTTCCCATAGTTCTGGGGGCTGAAAGTCCACCACCAAGGCCCCAGCACCGTTGGATCCCAGCAAGACCTTCTGCGCTGGCTCCCCGGCCGTTGGGCTCCCTGTGGCCTCACATGGCCTTTCTTCCACGCCCACACTTCCGGTCTCCTGGGTAAGGACAGCAGCACCACTGGGCCTAGCCCCGCACTTAAGACCTCGCTTGGTCTTCATTCCCTCCCTGTAGGCTCTGCCTCCAAGTACGGTTGCCTTGGGGGCCAAGGCTACAACTTAGGATGTTGGTGAGGCACCATTCAGTCCAGAACGTGTTTCTTACCTCGTCTTAGTCTGTTTGGGCTGCTAAAGCAAAACACCTGGAAGTGGGGAATTTATAAAGATCAAAAGCTTATTTCTCAAAGTTCTGAAGACTGAACAATACAAAATCCAGATGCTGGCAGTTTTGAGGCACAGTTAGCGCTCAATTCCTACATCTAAGGCTGAGCACCGAGAGCCTTGTTCTTTGGGCGGCAGGGTGTTCCCTTCACAGGACTGATGAGTGGGCTGGTGCACCCCACGCCCACAGCCCTGTTTTGTGGCATTGACCACTTATGAGGGAACAGTCTTGGTGACTTCAGCACTTCCCACCCTGTTGTACTGGGGATTAAGCATCCAACACGAAAGTTAGAGAAACAGCATTTAAACCACGGCGTTCCCATAAAAAAAGGAAGCTAGAATCATATGAAACAATATCGACGGTGGTTATTTTTGAGTCAGGGGGATACGGGATATGGGCGATTATTCTTTGTTTTCCTATGTCTCCTCTCTCTGCTTTCTCCTTTTTTTTTTTTTTACAGTGTCATGCATTACAGCATAGGAGAAAGGTAAATAAATGGGAAAAATAAAACAGCACTCAGATTCACAAGCATGGGAGAGAAATCACGCAATTTAAAAATCATAAAACTAGGATTTGAGCTCCATTATTTTGGTAAAAGAGATATGTGAGCCAATGCTTCAGTTTCCAGAAGTGCAGCAACGACATGAAAAAAAAGGATTCATCTCATGAAATCACTGTGAGAAATAAAGAAGACTACACATATGTGTATTAGTCAGCTTTCTAATGCTGAGACACAATCCAACACCCACAGCGTAAAGGAAGAGAAGGTGAATTTGCTCACAGCTTCACTCCACTGTTGGCTGGCTCCAAAGAGGAGACACAGTGGAGAAACCTGCTCGATTTCTGGGGGCTGGAAGCAGAGCAGGGGAACAGAGGCAGAGAGGAGCAGACCTAGAACCCCAGGCCACCCTCCACAGTGGGTCCCACCCAGGCGGCCTGGGAGTGAGCTCCACCCATCCCCAGTTGGATCCCAAAGCCAAACAAGTTGAAACTCCAGCCTAACCACCACAATATGAAAATAATTTTGCAGCCCAATGATTAAGTTCAGTTTCTATTTGTAAAGTTTAACTCACTTAAGGTATAAATGCCTTCTACATGGCATGGTGATCTGTGTCTGCTTGCATTTGTATCTAAACCTGTACCCATCTCAGGATATCTCGGTCTGCATCTATACCTACGTCTTTGATTTCTGAGAGCTCGCAGCTCAGCTGAGATGAACAATAACAATGGGAAGCAAGGAGAGCAAGCCAACTAGTCATACAGACTTGAGTAAGGCCTCGGGCCTGTGTCCTATGCTGATCACACATTGATTTCTTGCCGCTCCTTTGCTCAGTTTTTCTACCGCTCCACAAGTCTTCTTCCTTCTAACTGGGCTGCCAGCTACTCAGATCTGACTGTCAGCATCAGAGATGAACACACGGCGGCCCCAGGTGGCCAATCAGAGTGCCTCATTCCCTTGGGGGATGGGAGTTGGTTCAGAGGTGACCATGTGACACTAGCAGGACTAGAGATACTTTGTGGCATTAACACGGAGTTCACTTCAATCCCACCTCCTCAGATAGGAGTATTATATGAAGAGAGGGAGCCAATGATTCATCACACAAAGGAGGACACGTTTGAAAGTGAAAGGTGAGGTTGTTCATACACACACTGGCCCAACACCTCAAACTGGACCTGTCCTGGGCGAATGATGATGCATGGTCATCCTGACTAAGGACCATGGAAACCAAAAGCTGTCTGGAACCACCAGGAGGAAGGGCACACCTGGAAACGACACCACCAGAAAGGAAGGCAGCAGGAGAAAGCTGGAGAAAACATGCGATGACTTGTTTGTGGAGTCCGAGTCCGCCTCTCCCAGCCTGATGGCTGCTGCCCTCTGGAATTGCCACTGCGTTCCGTATTTACTTAAGAAGGTGTCTTCCTCACCTACCCACGGCTGGGACACAGTCCTAACAGGCACACCTTAGAGAAGGAGAGGTTGATTTTGGCTCACAGCTTCGGAAGCTTCAGTCCATAGTTGGCCAGCTCCAGAGCAGGCCTGGGAGAAGAAAGTTGTTCGTGTCATGGCAGGTAAGGAGAGAGAGAGAGAGAGAGAGAGGAAGCAGGAAGGAGATAAATCTTCACACCCCCAGTGGCCCGCCTCTTCAATCAGACCCCCCCCATAGCACCTTCAGCTGTAGCAACCCGATGGTCCAATCACCTTCCAAACACATGAGACTTTGGGGGACACCCCATACCTAAACCAGGAAAGAACACCTTGCAGGAAGTGAAGAGCAGCAGGGCGAAGGCCCTGAGGGAGGGAGGAGTCACTCTCGGCTTCGTCCTGACTGAGGTCTGCAAACACGTTCGCTGCCCGTAGCTCTGTGGGTTCCAGAGGCATCTGGGAGCCAGAGGTCACTCATAAAAGATGATTTTCTCCTTCCCCACAAGTTCCTGTGGCACAACAGTCCCTAGAACACCACAGAAACTGCTGAGAGATGGAGAATCCCACACGCCTGGTCATTTTGTCTCGCCAAAGTCTCCCCGAGGTCACCTCTCCTGCTGACAGAAACAACCCTGTGGCGATGGCGTGGTCCTCCCAAGGGAAGGGTTCTGCCGTCTGCCATCTGAGGATGTTTCCGGCATCTGCCGAGCTGTATTCTCTCATAGTTTGGGCCTTGAGTATCTCTTGAAACTGGCGTCAAAGACTTGGTCCTTACAGTGGAGGTGGGGGAGAGGGTGCTGGTGGGAGGTTTCAGCTCATGGGAGGTGCAGTACTCAGAAAGGACTGAGGGACCCTGACCCTTCTTTTTCTTTTCGTTTCCCGGCCATGATTCGCATGGCTGTGCTCCACCATGATGAGCTGCCTTGTCACAGTTGTGGACCAAAACCTCCCAAACTCTGACCTGAAGCAAGCCTTTCCTCTTGTCAGTTAGCTCAGATACTTGGTTTTCCTCACAGAAAGAGACTAACCCAAGCACCACAACAGAAGGATTTCCTGCTTTGACACGGACTTAACTAGTTGGCCGGTTCTACAGGGACAGACACTTGCAGAGTCTCCGAAAGGCTGGATCCACAGAGGGCAGTGACAGGTTCCGCGGGCCTCACCCTCACATGGACGGGGCAGAGCCTCTCCCTCCTGGGAGAGTTAGAAGAACAAGGGGCTCCTGGGTGTGAGTCTGGCACAGCAACAAATAAAGACCGTGTTGCATAAGTAGACATCTGGTGCTTGAGGGAGGGTGGGCAGGAGGCGGTGACCACCTCTTCAGACCTAAAGACAGTCGGGAAACCTCCACGGAGAGAACACGCCATGCCTGCCTGTCCTGTTCTTCAGGAAGCTCCGGGAGTTCTTTGACTGAGCCCAGAAAGGTCTATGAGCTCCACATTTCCTTTTTGAGCAGATATATTTCTTCCTCATTTTCTTCCTTTTGTTATCTTTTCTCTTCTCTTTTCTATTTATTTATATTTAATGCTTGTCTTCTCTTCACTTCTTTCTGTAGCTATCATTTACTGCTTTCTCTTCTTTGGACTGAACTGAAAGAACAGGAAAATAACGTTGCACACCTTTCAGTGGCTCCCTCAAATACTTACGGTCTAACATTTTTACCACATTTGCTTTTTGGAGGTCTCTCTCCCTCTCCCTCTCCCTCCCCCTTTCTGAACTATTTGAAAATAAGTTGTACACATAACGGTGTTTAATTTCTCAATAGTTCTTTGTAAAATCAAGTATGTTTGTATAAGCACAGTAAGATTCTTGCAATCAGAAAATTAGCATTGATTCAATACTATCATCCAGAGCCTTTATTCAAATTTTTCCGTTTTACCCATGTTTAGCAAATTTCATTTTTTCTCATTCAGCCTCCTACCCAGAGCCACGCATCATATTTAGTTGTCCTAGCCTTTCAGCCGCCTTTAATCTGGAGTCTGATATGGTCTTCATTTTTCCTTTTTTTAATAACTTTGACATTTTTGAAGAGTACCCTGCAGCTACACTGCAAGATGTCCCTCAGTTTGGGTTTGTCAGACCCAGGGAGCGCACGCAAGACAGGAGTAACACCAGCGGGACCTGCGTCCTCGGGGGCCTTCTCAGAGGCCACACGGTGTCTGTCGGCCTTATGACTGGGAAGCCCTCTCTGATCCCCCTTAGGCTGCGTCTGCTAGATTCCCCACTGCCAGATGCCCATTTTTCCCAGGTAATTTATAAGTGCCTTATGTGAAGCTACTTAGAGAATATGTAAATACCTGGTTTCTCATCAAACTTTTACCGCTATTTTTAGCCGGTATGCTGACTCTCACCTGAATCAATTATTACTACAGAGGTTGCCAAGTGGTGATTGCGTTCCATCACTCATTCTAAATTGATCAGTTGGCATCCTATCACAAAGAAGAACATTTCCTCCCCGTCTTTATGTGTTATTTAATTTATATCAGTGTCGACTCATGGATCCTTTTCACTCAGTCGTGTTTCATAGGCCAAATCCGTGATGATTATGTTGGTGCTTAATGGCCTTGGCCCCTGCCCCATCCGCAGTTCCTCTCACACTCCCTCTTCCCTGGAGTCCCTTGACCTCCTACCCCCTTCCTGCCTTTCTTCTCCTGGTTGGCTGGATCACCCAAAGTGCACGGGTTTCTCTCAGGCAGCACGGCATTCAGCTCTCCTTCCTCACTTCCTGGGATGTGCCCCAAACTCCAGCTGCAGCGAGAGTGAATCTGGTCATTTCTGAAGATGGGAGTTCTCTTGAGCTAATCATAAAGATGCCAATCGCAGTTAAGAGTCTCAGTATTTCCAAAGGTTTATAACTTAGCTATAAAAATTCACTTTAGGCTACAGCTTGACTTATAATCTCCCAGCCCAGGAATGAATTTCCTTAATCATTTTCTATTCAATTCAACACTACTTGATTCAAGGTAGCTTTCATCCTCTAAAAATATATGCTCATGAGTTGCTACTGCCTCAATACAAATCATGCCCACTGTTGAAGTAATCACTGAAGGTAAATATTAAAAAGACACAACTTCACTGTTGTAGGGGTTGCAAAAAGAAAATAGTATTGATTTTCTCTGATGTTCTTTCTTCTAGCCATCTCTCTATTCATAAATTTCCAGTCTGATGTTAGGAAAATTGTGTCGTTGCTAAGATCCTGGCTTTTCTGGGACGGGGAGGCCTGTGTCTACTTTTGTTTTATGATCTGCCTTTAAATCAAAGGACCTGACCTGACCAAACGAATATGCACTTATATTACATTTTAATAACCAGAATTTGGAGAAGGAAAATACATAGGAGTATTATTTGCAAGAGACTGGGAAACCAGCGATGCAGCTGTGGGCAAGTTATAGGAAGAGAAGCATGATATGGTAGAGAAAGGGCTGAGTCTGAAAGGAGAGCATTAGAGCTCTGGTCTGGGTCAACTGCCAGCAATCTGCATAAGTCAATCACATCAGCTTTCCTTGCATTCCTTTTCCTGGTCTGTAAAGATAAGCGGTTAGGGACAGTGGCCCATAAGGTCCTTTCTAACTCTAATGCAGTCCTACAATCCTCAGATCCACAGAACAATTGAGACTCTTTCTAGTTTGAATATGCTAAAGCAAGTGTAATTTAGGGTGGGAAAGGTAAAATAAGATGGAAGACATTTCTAGCCAATTCAGGAATGGAAAGAAGGGGGCGGGGAGACTGGAGCAATTCAGTTTACAAAGTCATTTACTGATTTGCCTAGCTGCTTGTTTAAACTCATTTAATCCATGTGATCAAAGTGGTCCCCTGTGTATATCCAGTCTCAAAGGGCAGTGGAGGAAGAAAACTGTCTTGGGAACCAACTGGGCCTACTTTCCTCTCTTCTGGACCTTTATTCTCACATGTACAGGAGGAAAGATGCTTTTCCCGGATAGAGGTTGTGCACAGAAGCATCCACTGAACCTAGCACAGCGATGCCGCCTGAGTGGGCACCACAAGGGTTGCTACTGAATTGAGCTGCCCTGGATCTAAATAGGAGCCCTTGCCCTATTTCCTGGTGTCTTGGTGCCTCTGTCACCTGCTTCTCTCTCCTCTCTGACTTTTTAGACAAAAGGGGTCCCCACCATCCATTATGGGCAGGGCTCCTCCCTCCTCCTCTGGACTCAGCACTCTCCCGGAATGGCTCCAACCTGTTTTCTCACCACACTTCTCCCCCAGGTGCCAAGGACTCTGAGATCTTTACTTGGGGGGTTACCTCTCTTCTGATACTTGATTTCCTAAGACTTGGTTTTCAACCAGAAACACATCAGTGTCCTAAATTCCACACCCTCTTAATGGAAGTGCGATTTGCAAACCAGAAGGAGAGTCTTATTTATCATAATTAGTTCCTTTTTCTCCCCTCCTGGAGTCTGGGGAGAAACTCTGCTGTCATCTTCATCTTATCTCTTCCACCTAGCCCATTTTTTCTCTTTCTGAGCTGGATCAGATTGCATATGCTGGTGGAGTTGATCTCCATTTGAATGTCCTGTAATCAAATTCTGGCCTTGACAAGAGCTAAGGGATCCCAGGCAACTCCTTCTAGCTCTTAAGTTTTAGTCTTGGCTTTTGTTCCATTTTCTTTTTCCTCTGAAGTGCCCAAACACACCTGCCTTGCCTTCTTTCAACATGTCTATCGCTGGGCTGATGGTGTCACTAGGTGCTCCCGTGCTGATCCTACCCTGGGCTCCTGGGATGCAGAAAGCTCGGCCGGGCCCTCTGCAATGAGCCAGCAGACAGAGGAGTAGCTGAGGGGAATCTGGCTTGGGGCGGGGCCTGAAGATGTAAACTTCTCCTCTGCCTGCATGTCCATGAGCAGGGTCGATCACCGGGATGTAGGCAGCGAGTCAGAGCCTGCCATCTTCCACTGCTCCAGAGAACACTGAGCCAGGGTAGAGAATGCATCCCCTGCCTCTGCCTACAGTGTGTGGTGATGGGGTGGAGCATTCAGAAAAGAAAGACAAATTGAAATAATGGGAATTCATTTCCCCAGACGTCTACTGTTTCTTTAACATAATTTTTCCTAAGTTCAGTCATCCCAGCAGCACCCAGTAAGTTTTGGTATGATGATAGTCTGTCATTGTTTCTCTTTCTTTGAACTGATTTCTTGACCTAAATGTTTATTTTTAAAAATGGATTTGTTTGGTTGCTGCTATGAATGGAAAACTGGCATTTCTCTGATCTATATTAAAATAAATTAGGAGCAACAAGATAAATGCATCCATATCTCACCTAGGACATTTTGCACAGCACTAGTGGGCTTTCTAGGCTTTGGGAAAGGCCCTACTGGATCGGGCAAACCAGACAGCCGTGGCAGCCGAGGAGTGGTAGCTGTTCACGCGTGTGCTCGGGAAAAGCAGAAACAAAACCCTCAGGCTCCTTCCCAGAGAAATCTGCTTCCTCAGCCTGCCAGCCTGCCTTCTTTCCCTCCTTCTCTCTTTCCTCTTCCTTCCTTTCTCTCCCTCCCTCTGTTCCTCCCTCTCTCTGTCTCCCTCCCTGCTCCGCCCCCTTTCTCCATCTCTCCCTCTCCCTCTTGCTGTTCCATTTTGAGGAGGATGAGAGGGAGGTCTCGGAGGGAGGGATGGCTCCTTCCCCAGCTCCCTCAGGACTTTCCTCTCAGGAGGGTGACACCTGTTAGCATTGGGAAGTGCTGTCCAGCTGAGCATCTTCCGAGCCGCAGGGTGCCGAGCCCACTGCCCCCTGCCTGCTCCGAGCCATGTCCATGGCCCTCGGATACAGTTCTCCTTCGGGCAGAGGGAAGGGCAGACTGGGTGTCAGTGGCAACAGAGTGGAGGCGCCTGCCGGCTGAGGTGTGCAGTCCCTGGGCCCCTGGCCTGCATGCAGGGCTAGATTCAGAACAGACCCAACAGCCAGGCAGGAGCCTGTGAAAGTGCTTCATCTTCCTATCAGCGGGGTTTTACATCTATGCAGTAAATTTCAGCTGAACCCTCTAACTCTAGTAAAATACACCAAAGCATAGTAAATTCCACTTTACGGGGTTTACAGTTTGAAAACAGCTCCAGGCAGTCTGGGGCCAGGCAACCGGCTGGAGGAGACTCCCAGGGCTGGTTTGTCTCTGGGGGAGGCTCTGTCCCTGCTCCTCCATGCCCCGTCCACCTGGTGAGTCCCCTGGCCCTTGAATGTCCCTTCTGTCCCAGGTCTCTACCAGCAAAGCCAGCTCTACCAAGTGGAGAAAGAAGCAATTAAACCAGGAAGCAGAGAGCTGCTTGCTTCCCTGGGATGGGAGCAAATGAGCTTCATTAAAATGGGAATTTAGTTTCTGACTTTTAAAAATAGAGCTGACTGCCCCCAAAAGGTCCGTAGGCCTTTCCCGCCTTTTCCAAGTGGCAAATCAAATAACATTCCACCCCCACAATGTTTCTGCAAATTTCCCTGAGGCAGGCCTTCTCACATTCATCCAGATTTTAATGCACTGCTGTTTCTCTGCCTTTAGAAGTTGTTAAGACTCAGGAGCTGGGTACAGACTGAGGCCTCGACCCAGGGCAGCCGCTTCCCAGGGGCCCCTTCGGTCAGGTTGAGCCCCGAGGTAGCGCCATCCTCCTGTCCCTTCGAAGAGAACCCCAGGGCAGAGGCTGGCCCGAGCCTCACAGCCAGAACGGCCCAGGAAGCCCACATGCTGCCCCCCAGACCCGCCCTAGAGCAGGCTTTCTCTGTAGGATCCAGGGTGGCAGCCAGGATGCCCCACAAACCCCATCTGCAGGAGCGAACAACTCTGGGAGCTTTTGTTCTGACCTGAGAAGCGAGGGGCAGCCTTTGGAGACGGAGAGGAAGGCTGGGGTCTGGGGAAGGGTTGGAAGGGGAACGAGTCCAAAGGAGGGTTTTGGACGCCTTGGAATAATAGCTCTGGAAGACTGTGCTTCAGGAACCAGGGGACAGAGTCAAACTGAGTCAAGGGGGGAGGCAGAGTCAGGAGGATCTCACTGTACTGCAGACCTCCCAGCCCCCCTTCCCCAGAGAAAGCATCGGTGGAAGTGGGGACCAAGCAAAGGGCTCCCATGGCTTGCAGATGTCCCCAGCTGCCCTTCCCATGGCGGCCCGGGCTCCCAGTCCCCCTGTGCCGTCCTCTGCCCCATCCTGCTGGATGCTTTTGGACAGTGCTCATCACCACTTAGCACCAGTCTACTCACCTTGTTTTCTCTCCTTGTCTTTCATAAGAACGCCTGCCCCACAAAAGGAGAGACCCTATTGGTCTCGTTCATTGATCCCCCATACCTGATAAATGTGAAGATCTTAATAAATACTTTTTGAGTAAATGAATAAAATGTAGGCAGGAGATGTACCTGGAACTGCCAGCAATACTTTAGAGATGGCTGGGTGGATGTGCTGGGACGAAGTCCTAACACCGGGGCTAAGGAGCAGCCTCATTCGGGACTGGCAAAGACTTGGCACGTTTTGGGGCAAAGGTCATCAGTACAATCTTACAACTTACACAGCAAGCATCTCCCTTTCCATTTCACAGGCGAGAAAGCAAAGACTCACGAAGGTCACTGACCTGGCCCTAGTCCCTCAGACAATCTGGGGAGGAAAAGAATTCTACCTCTATCCAGCTGGCTCTATAGGTCACACCACTCCACCATGTTGCTTAACTCTGCACTTGGGCCCGACTCCTGCCTGTGAGGTCTATGGAGGGGTAGAGAAACCTGAACATAAATCTCTCAAAAGAACAGCTCCATCATATCTCTTGTTTTGACAGTACTGTGCAGAGCCAAAATTAAAAAATAAAAGCAAACGCGGCCAGAGTTCACGGCCTTGGTCTGCCACGTGACAGGCAAAACAAGGGAAGGTTCTTTAACGTAGGCAAGCTCAACCGATGTCTTCATGGTCGGTCGGCGGAGTGAGGCTGTTTCACGGTCCTCATCCTCTGGGTGCCAGGGTGTGAGTGGTGATGACACCTGAAAGAGACGGCCGTGCTGAGCCTGGGAGGCTGTCATGTCAAGCCAGCGTATTGTTGTGGCTGACAATCGCAGGTCTCGCCCTTGCCTCTGCCCTTGAAATATTTTCCCAAACATCGCCGGTGGAGTCTTTGCACCATCTCTGTTCCCCCCGCCAGCTCCCCCGGGAATTCTAAAACTTGTTTTCCCAGGTGCAAAGAAAGTCAATTAGCAGTCAATGGCTGCAACGAATCACTATCGTATCCCCAATTCGATTTCAACCATGGAGAATGAAGTGACTTGTAAAAGAAGGCCGAAGGGAAATTCTGTTTAGAACATCCTAGCAAAGTTGGGATTAAAATAAAACCTGCCATGCTTTGCTGAGGAATTCCATTTTTTCTTTAATTAATAAGGATTTGGGGTACGTTTTAGGTGTCCATAATGATCACATTCATCATAGGGAGTTTGCACCTGTACATGATGTATCTTGCTGCTTCCTTTTTTCCCATTCCCCTCCCTTCCCTTCAACTCTTTCCTTTGTTTCCATTTTTTTGTGATTTTCTCATTTTTTCCCCTTTTCCCTTCCTTCCTCTCCCCCTTCTCGCTCCTAGTTCCTCTTCCTATTTGAATATTTTCTTCCTATTTCACAATGCCTATTATACATTTTGATCCTTATTTACACTCAGTTTCTCACACCAGAGAAATAATGTAATATTTACACATGTGTGTCAGATTTATTTCACTGAAGGATATGATCTCAAGGTGCATCCATTAAACTAAAATTAGAGGTTCCATTTGACACAGCTATTCTCTTCTTACTGTCTTATCAAAAGAATTAAAAGGACCATACCACAGCAACATATGCACACCTGTGTTTATAGTGACATAGTTTGTAATAGCTAAGTGTTGGAAACGGCCCAAATGCCATCAACCCATGAGTGGATAAAGATGATGTGTTTTTTATATACAGTGGAGTACTACTTAGCCACAAAGAAGGATGAAGTTGAGAAACGTTGTTTCTGTAAATAATTCTTAGGAAAATACTAAAGAGAGCAGAACTTTCATGTCCAAAGCTGTTTCCTGAAACAGCAACAGGGAAGTGGGGAAAAACTAAACATCTATAGCAAATAAAAAGATGTATAGGTGACAGCTTTAGCCTTGTAGGAAATAAGGTCTAGTAATTAAAAGCTTATGAAATAATATAATAGCACAGGAAATGCTAATGCTTTACAATGAAGTGAAAAATAGAAAACAAAAGTTAATACTTCACGTCATCATGACTAAAAAAAATATTTTTAATGCACAGAAGAAAGATTGGAAGAAAACACAACAAAATATTTAAAGGGTTGGATTTATATGCTAGGACTGAGATTATTTTTCCACCTTTTATTGGCTCATCTGAATTTTTCATGTATATCTTATGCTGATGTACCTTATTGTTTTAATTTTATTCTTGAAAGATTTCCAACCCTCTTTGGGAAAACAAATTCATATCACATAATTTCTATTCCTTGGTGACTGTGGCCTCAGGTTCAGAGTCAGGCTGCGTGAGACGAATCATCCGAGCCCTTTAAAGCATTTTGTCTGCACTGGGCACACACTGCATTCTCAACCCACAGAGATCATTTCAAGACAGATTATTGTTATTTGGGTTTGCATCTGAAGAGTTAGAAAATCTCAGGCACTGGCACATCTCAGCGCGTGGGCTTGCAGTGCTGTGATGTATCCTAAAACAGATCTCTTCATCTTTTCGGTGTTGGGTCCTGACTCCCAGGCTGCAAAAGGCTCCTGACTCCCCAAGCATGGGGCGGCTAGGTGAGTGTTCTGCCCAAATCTGTGGTCTTTGACCCAGATCTTAATCCCTTGAAATTTCCAGGGCCATGGGAGTGTCTTTTGTGTTAATGAGGTGGCTCTTATACTTCCTGGAGGGGGAGGACCAGGCCAGGGTTAGAAACTTGGTGCTTTTGGCCCCACCCCTCCCCCCCCTACCTGGGACCTCTGGGAAGGGCAGGGGACCTGGGGCAGGGCTTCGCCGTCCATCCTGAGCCACTGAAACTCCAGGGTGTGGTCTGGAGAGGCCTCTGGGGCTGTGCACGCGTCATGCCCAGGACAGGTTGTGTGTGCCTAGCTCCACACGACAGAAGCCCCTGCTTCCGGACCCTCTCAGTCCTTATCCGTGTTGCTCTTCATCTGGCTGCTCATCTGTGTTCTTAGCTAAATGCTTTATAATAAATGTAGATACACTGTTTCCTTGATTCTGGGAGCCACCCTAGCTAATTAATCAAACCCCCGGAGGTGACTGTGGGAAACCCCAAATTACAGCCAGCCAGTCAGGCGTTCCAGAGCCCATGTGAAGCTACAGAAATTGATCTTGCAGAAGTAAGCAGTGAACTGGTCCCTCCTAGGGTGGGGAGTGGGGCCCCACAGGAAGAGGAAGGAGAATGAAACGGTTAACAGGTGCAGGGGTACAGGTGGCTAGAGGAGAAACTTCAAACAGGACAGCCACGACTGACAACAATTAGTTATCTATTTCAGACCACCTGATAGAGCGGATCTGACTATTCCCACCACAGTCATGCAAGCTTGCAGGGATGGCTGTGCCAGTTACCCTGCCCTGATCATCGTACGTTGTACACATGCGTTGAAATGTCACACTGCACTGTGCACAGTTATTACGTGTCAATTAAAAATAAAAACCAATAAACCTAACTCCAAGTGGAAATATATATATATATAAAAAGCAACATTCACATGCAATTATGATTTTTAGTAGCCATAGTGAAGACAGCAAATCAAAGTAGATAAATTAATTTTAGTATTGTTTTATTGAACCCAATACATCCAAAATACTATCATTTCAACGTTTAATTGATATAAAAAAGATAGTGCCATGTTTAGGAGTTTTTTCATACTAGGTCTCTAAAACCCAGGGTGTATTCTATATGCTCACAATATTTCAGTTCAAAATAGACTATTTCAAGTGTTCCACAGCCACATATTAGACTCAGGTTTTTTTTCTGTTTTTTTGGTACCGGGGATCGAACTTGGGAACTTCTGCACTTTTGAGGAAGACGTGATGCCACTGAGCTACTTTCCCGGCTCCCTACAGCCACGTATGGGCTGCAGGTTCTCTGCGTATTGGACAAAAATATTTCTAAACCTCCTTTTTCAGCCTGAAGTGGAATCTTCCTCATTCTATGTAAAAAGCTCCAGGTTTTGTTCTTGCCTGCCCCCCCCCCCCGCCATAGCATACATAAGGATGAGGCACCAGCCTACGAGAGAGCCTGCGGGGGGTGTTCCACTGACGCTGGAGCCCTCTCGGTGCCGGGGCTGCCAGGAAACACCCTGCCTGTCATCCTGTCACTTCAGCCACCATCTTCCTGTTGAGTATTTTAAATACTAGTCTACAGATGGAAATTAGTGCTCACTCAAGTAACTTCATTTCGGCCACTTAGATTAAATTGTCTTGAAATAATCTCAGTTGTTATTAGGATTTGGTTTTAGTGACTCCACGACCATAGCATTTAAAATATGACTTTCACGTTGTACTGTTTCTACGACAGGAGCTTTGTCTTCACCAAGACTTTAATGAATGCCTCAAATACTGATCTCCTGTTACTGCATCATCATTCAGCTGCTACAATGTCAAGAAAACAAATTGCGTTAATCAGCAGTGTTGTCGCTTACACAGAGGTGGCGCGGCGTGAATGGAGCCACTGTCAAATGTCCCATGGGAGGAAGCTGCTTCTTTCTCTTTCCGGACCTCCCACCAAGGTCATTTGGAGTATCTAATTCAGATCTGCAGCCCCTGTCTTTTTCATCCCCTAGTTACTTTTGCAATGAGCACGAACCTTGGTATTTCCTGTTACAAGCCATGGTGAACCCGTTCTTTCCACTCAAGTATATGGTTGTTTACAATAAATGTGAGACACAGTTAGTTGAAGGAGTCCTACAAATGGCATGTGGTAAGATGCGAAGTGTCCCTTGAGCAGTGGCTACAAATCCGAATATATTTAGTAAGATGAAGGGGCAGAGCATCTGAGGAGCAGTGACTATCTGCCTGCCCAGTTCAGGACAAGGGAATAGAATAATTATTGGATAAACTTGATCTGTTGTTTGAGTTAGAGTTTGGATTTAGGCAAACTAAACCTCTTCACATAATTATCCTAGAAGCTTGTGTGGCTTGATAGATTTTGGTGATTTCCAAAGGTTTTCTTCACATACATTATTATGTGCAGTACCAACATATATCTAAAGGACATAAAAGTGAAACCAGTGGGATGAGAAGTCAGTAGATCACCTGCATTCCCCCAGCTAACCAGACCTGCCAACCCTATTGCTTAATGCTCAAAGGCTCTCTCATAGGAAAACTTTGAAGCTTACAATAATTCTGAGTCCTACAACCAGACAATCTACACATCTCTGCATTATTGAACAAGATGCGGAACCTGGGACTACAAAAACTATTTTGTGTGATCAAAAGACACAATGAATGTTTAAACTTTAAAAATTTATTTCAGTAAAAGACACATTGCCATAACCCCCCTCAGAATACCCCTCTTCATTTTGAGCATGTTTCCCATCATTCTTGCCACTTTCCGAAGCTGTTCTGGAAATCCTCTTTCATGAGGGTCTTTATGAAGTACAATAAAAATATGGTGAATGCTGTTGCCAAGCATCATCCAGCAGAAAGTCAGACTTGTAAAAATATTACGCTGTGTCCTCATCCACCTTATTCACTGGATCTGGAATCATGTGACTTCTGGCTCTTCCCCAAAGTCAAAATGGCCATGAATCAGGTCGATGTTTTCAATCAATTCAGGGCACTGAGTTGGCCGGGACAGTGCAACTGAAAACACTCAGGAAAGAGCATCCAAGAACATTTCAGAAAGTGGCAGAAGGATGGATAAGTGTGTGCTACGTGAGGGGGGATGTTGAGAAGGGTTAGTGGCAAAGGGCCTTTTACCGTAATGATTTTTTAAATTTAACATTCAACATAATTGTTGATGACCGCTCGTATGCATGTAGTTTGAAAATCTTATATTGCAATAACATTGAGGGGGAGTGTAGAGGAGAAGGAACTTTTCAGCTTTTGGGCCTCTAATTGAGAACAGTTTCTCAGCAGCTGAAGGTCTTCTCTAAGGGGGGAAGCTAGGAAGGAGACCCCAGGATACCTTGGTCCTGGCCCTGACCCGGCTCATCGGCTGGGGCTCTCTTGGTGTATCATCTCACCTCTAGCCTCTGTCTGCTTCCATTTCTTCACCTATAAAAGAAAAGCATCAGAACAGACATATTCTCGTTGCCAGGAATTAAGTCTACAATGCTGCGATTCTACATTTAGACATATGTAGGGAATCCAGCTGAGGTGGTAAGGATATAAATACTAGTTGAATATCAATAATTACATATGGTTCAACCCAATAGTACCGAGAGGAATCCAGACAATTACACACAGTACTAAACACATACATTGCTGCACCTCAGTACAAGAGTTTAGTATATGGGACACAGGAAAAAAAACTCACAGAGAGAAAGGGAAATTATAGAAAATTTATTCTGAGTCATGTGCCTATCAGTAGCTTTCTTGGGAATAAAAGCAAGTCTAGGATATGGTAGCATAACACGTCCAAGATGTGACATTCTAAGTCATTTCTCTGCGATGTGTGCTACGCTGAGGAAAGGTAATAGGAGCCTGGGTTGATTCCGTCTGATAACACCATCTGGTCCTAAGTACTTATGTAGGCCATGGATGTCTCGGCCTAGATGTGGTCACCATGATATCCAAAGGTCAAAGAAGGGTCTAATTACATGCTCCAGTGCTTAAAGGCCAGAGTCACCGGACCATGAACTTAATCACTCAGGCCAAACAAGACCCATTTATAATTTTAATTATCAGTGGATCTGACAACTCTATCAAATACCAATTATTTGGCTGTTGCTGAAAATAACTGTCTTGTCTTGTTAGCCTCTAGAACAACCCCTTGAAGGATGCTGAAATGTTTTCCTTAATATAAATATTAAGATCAATCGAGAAGGATTAGACTCATTTAATGATGCTCAGTATGGGTGGTTTATATTATGTATTTTTGCGGAACTCCAGAATCCGGAGAATGTTTCAGAGAGATTATTAACATTATCCACTCCTGACATCCAGGGCGTGGGTAAGGACACAGTACAGGACACTCCAGAAGCGCACTTTTTAAAAAACTGAACTAGTTCACCTCACATTTCAGCAAAACTTTACTGGGGCCTCAGTCAGCGACAAATACTTTTTGTGTCTGTGTGCCTGGAATGTACAATAAAGTACAGGAGATTTTCCCCCAAAGAGTTCGTATTCAGAGAAGCTAATGTATGGTACTGAAGGATTTAGCTTTGGGGTAGACAGGACTTATTTTTCTTTAATTCCAAAATTATGTTCTGCTGGAGAATCTAAGAAATAGTCCATAAATGATAATCTTAACACTGAGCAATGTTATTAAATGAGCCCTGGGAAACTGTCAGTTCAATAACTTGAACATCAGTAATCCCAGACAGGTTAACCTAGTAGTATGAGGGAGGAAATTTCAAAGAAGTAAAATGTCCAGATTACCCAAGTTTTTAAAACTTGGCTATCTTGAAATGAGTGTCATCGAGTGACTTGTGCGAAACCCTGCCCCCGCCCCTGGCTGTCAGCCGTGTGGGGCTCTCAGAGCCCAGCGTGAGCTCTGCTTTCTGCTGCCATCCTTTCTCCCTCTTCCTTTTCACCCACGGCAATGAAGACTGGAGTAGTATGTCATCCGGGTGGCTTTGATTTTTCCATTTCACTTGGACTCCAGCGCTCCTCAGTCATTTTGACACTCTTATAATTTTTATCTGCAATTAAGCTTTCATTATCTTCCTTCCTGATATTCTACATGTCCAATAAGCCTCTCGATTTCCTTAATTACTAAGTAACCTTCCCTCTTCGTGCCTCGGGCTATTTTTATGCCCACAATATTTATTACTAATGGCGCACATACACTTATACTTAGAATCATTTTCCTGGCCTGCCCTCTTTGTACCCTCTGTTTTGCTCCTCGGGAAACATTTTGTCCTCCTTGGTGACACTTGATATTAGTTCTTTTTGGCATGACAATACACTGTCACCCTTCCCCCAAAGAAAGTAGTTTGAACTCTTACTGTTCGTTTACAAATGATGCTTACGCTCCCCTTGTCTGTCTGGCTGGCTGTCTGGCTGTCTCTCTCAACATGACCATCGCAATAACCCCAGATCCGGGGTCAGAGTCAGAGCTGAGGTTGTTTCTGTCCCATGCTGCTCCTGGTCCTTGATCTTGTTCTTCTTCATTTGCGTTCACATCTTTACACCCTGCGTTCCAGCCTAGGAACAAAGGGCTTGGGCTTTGGATAATGCAACTGCCCTGCCCATTGGGGCGCACCTCAGAAATGGGTCTCAAGGCCCAGTCTCTTGAGTCAATCGCTTCTGCCTATGAGTAGAAACTGGACTTCGGCTGGTACATTCTTCATCATCAGAAATTTATAGGAATTTAACATTTGCCTAGAAGTCCCCAGAGCTTGCCCTGCTAGGGAAAGTAAAATTAATTTTTAGAATAACATATATGTTTTATTAAATAAGGAATACATTTTAGTTGCCAATGTGTCAGACAAGGCAGGTAGAAAATAGAGGAAAAACCGTCTGTGTCACCTCCACCCAGAGACAGGGACTGCAATGCTTAGTCTAGAATAGTCTTCCTAACCTTTGCTTAAGTGGCAGAGAAACCTTCCCTCTCTGTACTTTTCACTTCACAATGTGTTCATTTCTGTCTTCTGGAGAAAAATTTCTGATATTCTCAAGGAGCTAATGGCATGTTTTGTTTTTCCTTTCATCTGACCGGTCTAATTTTGAATTTCTCTTTCCTCAAGGGTAATTTTGCCCCAGCTTCCTGCACATCTTCACATCCCATTAGCTGAGTGAGCTTCTCTCCTGGTTTTCCTCTCTGGTCTGGCACCACACCCATCCTAGCATATTTAGGGACTTGGGTTTCTCTGCAGTCTGGATGAAAGTTTTGGTGTCACTTACAGAATGGGAGGTCATTAGTTCAGAGATTATGAACCGTCTCAGGAGCCTGGGACCTAAGGAAGGACAGGCCATGACTGTGATGAAATGTCTGCTCCACAAGTCAAGAGTTAGCCCAGAGCTATGCAATTGGAAAATCCAGCAGGCACAAGTCCAGTAAAAGAACATTTGAACTAAAAGTGTCTTATCCTAAAGTGCACATTTTTATTTAATTCAGGGTAAAGCAGAATGAAACATAATAGGTCAATAATAATGACTTATGGCTTCCTTCATATGGCACATTTACAATAAATGGTAATTTACCATTAAAGAGAGACATATTTCTTTTTTGTGCACAAGAAAAATTAGCATTAGTCATACTGAGAAAGAGCAGGTTTTCCATCTCTACATTTAGGATTTGTACTCAGGGTTACAGGCTTAGAATATAGTATGCAAACCACTTTCTCCAGGATTCCTCCCTCCCTGTTCCCATTTAGAGCATACAGGAAGGATTAAAATGTGGCCATTTATGACATCATCCCAACTCCACAGGGATGGACAGCACATCCATTTGGTGCTATTTGGAGGATATTTCATGTTCCAGTCATTAGACTCACTAAATGAGTACAGGCTTGGAATTGTGTGGGTAGAGAAGAGAGCAGTCGTGTTTGTAGCTGAGTGTGCACCGGTGACAGAAATGTGTGCATGCAATTCAGCTTCCCAACTCCCCCAGAGGATGAAAGTGCTGTCTTTAGATCCTGCCTTTCTCTCTACTTTCCTTCTTTCTTCCTATTTGAAACACTCTAATGCTTTTCTTGAGGCATTGACTCTGTGCATTGACAAAATTATAAGCCATTATTGTTTTCACAGATCAATAAGCATCTTAGATCTGGACTTTTCAATTGAAAAATGACTGACTCTAATTTGTTTGGTTTACTATCCCACCTTTGTTGTCCAGGTTTTTAAAAAAGTATGTGTGTAAATCAGGCTACAAAAATATAATTAGAAAAGTTCCCCATCTTCCTATGCACCTCCTGAATATTTGGCTAAAATGTTCCTCAGCTCAGAGCGATGTCAGATTAAATTACTGGGACATCCTCACACTTTCGAGCCTGCATATTCCATTTCTGTGGTTTATAAACCAGCTCACAATAACTTGATTAGGGGAAAGTCTTGAGTAATTGGATGAAGTCAGGCTCAGAAGATCTGCACAATAATCAATGAAATCTCTGGCTCCAGCTCTGCTGGTTCCACACTGCTTTTCTGTCCATTCAAATGGCCCTTTTCAAAACTGGAGCCTCAGAGAAAGAATATCAAGCCCTCAAAACTGAGCTAATTTCATAAGCTTTTTGAAAGTAGATTGAATTTAACAGGGCTGTGCTTTTGGAAATGAATGGTTGATATAAATCAGAGGTAGTAGAAAGGTAACGTTTATCTGATTTGATTTAGCAGCAATCTGGTCCAGATGGCAACGTGGAATTTAAAGATATTGAAATATACGGTTGCAGCTGGAGACTATATAAACCTAAATATAAATAATTCAGATGTGCTTATGCATTTAACAACATCAGTTTTAAATATAGATAAGAGCCAGGACTGTAGGCTAGCAATTGAAAACAAGAAGATGGCTAAATGCAGGTGCTCTAACATATGTGACCATATTTTAATTTCTAATTTAGCCCCAATCTGGAAACTGAGGCAAGGTTCATGAGATCTACCTGTCTAGCCTACGTGAACGAAGCACAAATTAGCATATGGGTGGTGTATTGGAAGCAAGAGGTCTGATTAAAAACAAGCAGTAGGATGAGCACTGGCTGTGACTCAGAAATGCACACCTTTCTCTCCATGCTGGGAGCAGACTCATCTTTCTAACAGGAACAATGGAAGATGCCCCTTTACACTTGAACCTACAAAGGCTCCATGCCATCTTGACAGGAGGTGGAAACAGAAGCCCAAATGTTGAGGAGAGTCACTAGGGCTTATGACACAGGTTCTTCTTCCAGTCAGAAACAACGCTGAGTTTGAAGACCTGAATTCAAATTTTGTTGCCCCTGGCAACCCTGGGGGCTGGGCCAAGTGTGGAGCCGACTGTGAGTCCCTGGCTCACCAGTGTTGCTGGTTTTTCTCCTTGCTTGGATCTTTCCCTCTCTTCTATCCCCTCTTCTGTGACTGTCTTTCATTTCCCACTGAACCAGACACCAGGTGGCCACAGCTTGGGGCTGCGTTTGGCTCCCCGGGGTTCAGCAGATGGTGACTTGTGGGCAGTGAGCGCACCAACCCCAGGCGTCACCTGTTCACATGCACTCCACATCCACACCTGCACAGGCACGAGTCCCACCACACATTTGGCAATCGGCTTCTGCATCGCCTGCTTGCAAAGCCAAGGGCCCCGGGATAGGGTCGTCAGAATGACGGGTGGCACGTGGTGAGACCGTCAACTAAACTTCTGCATTAAAAAATAATGATTTGTAAGATGTCTTTGTGGGGAGGGTTGGTTATGAGAAAATGAGACAGCAAAGAGGACTCCACTCCTCCCATTCAGCCTGATTAAATCCTACCTCAAACCAAAGACCTTGCTTCAGAATAAAGAACCAGTTTGGAAGATGAAATGACTTGTTGAAGGTCACAGAGCTAGTTATAGTTTGGCTTGGAGCAAAGGTCCCCTGGATCCCAATATAGAACCTGCTCCTTCTGCAGGGAAAAATGGGTGAGAAAATTTACTAAAGTCACAGGAAAAGCAATCGATGCAGGTTTGCATAATCCAAAACAAGTCTATGGGAAGATGATGGAACCTTGGCATGCTGTCCAAACTCCATCAGGGCCAGTGGCATCATTTTCCCTGGAATCTATTCTAGGAAGAGGAGCAGGAAAGTAAGTTTATTCGTGGTAGGAGGAGTGCAGGGAAGATTGGACAAGTCGGAGGTTCATCCTGAGATTGTCTCAGCCGCTGGAAATTGTTTTCTGAGGTTACTTTCCCAAATGGTAGGCAGTCTTAATTCATTAGGAATATTCTCTCTCCTTATCACCTGCTCCCTCACACACAGAGTCCAACCCCACCAGCAACACGAGCAATGGTCCCCCTCCGTTTATCACTGGGCCGGAAGCTCAGCTCTGCCCTTGGCCCACAGCCCATTGAGCTGCCGCACCCACCTTTGTACAAGCAACCTTTCCTCCTCCATGTGAGTGGGAGGGTCTGGGTGCTCTGGTCCATCTCGGAATTCCCAGCCAGAACCCGGAACAAGGGAGTCACACTCTACGTGTTGGGTCAACGACACTGTGACAGCCATGTGCTTCTACACTGCAATTTAGTCATTTCATTCATTGGTCCATTCAAATATGCACACACATGCACACGCACACAGTTCTAGGCCTGGGTGACTGTGGGGACTGACACAATTCCACCCTCCAGAAGCTCTCAGGCCCTGGCCCCTGAGACAGTTAAACGCGATTCCAATAGGTAGTGAGAAGGCTTCGGTGGGCCGGGAGTGTTCCGTGGCAGGACGTGTGCTCAGCACGCACAAGGCCCGAGTTCAATCCCGACACCAAAACAACACCAATAGGAAACTTGTAGTGATGAAAGAGCAAGGGGGGTTTCTTGAAAGGGCAGTCAGCTCCATCTTAGGGACAGGAACACGCCCACGGAGGAAGTGAAAGTAAGGTGACACTCGATGGCAGAAGGAAGGGAAGGTGCACAGAGGTGCACAAGTGGCTTCCTGTGGGGAGGTAGAACAGGTGACAGTGGGACGAGGACACGGCCCACTCAGGAGAGGCCTGGCTCCCTGCTCCCGGGGCTCAGGTGGAATGGAAAGTGGGCTCATGCTCAGTGCCAGCTCACAGCCTCAGAGTTTCTGTCGCTGCTCAGACCACACTTGCAGGTCTTGAGACTCCTCTGGGCTCATGCTCGCAGTACCGATTGTCCAGGCCCAGCCTAAGAGAGCCAAGCCAGGGCATAGGGGCCTGGGCTGGAAGGCCACACTGTCCTCACGCTGGGGATGGCAGTGACCTCGCCCAGCCCAGTGGCCTGGCCTCCACCTAAGTCCACAGATGCCCATGGGCTTTAACTTCAAAGACACGCCAAGCCCTGGAGGCTGCAGGGCCCTGGCTGGTTCTGGAACCTACACTCCTTGTGCCAGCACCTCCAACTGTGACACGAGGAACAACTGGCTCCTGAGCCTGCTCCAGGGTGCACCGGGAAAGGCCCTCAGGAAAGCAGGAGCGACCCAGCCGCCCGACTCTGCTACGCAGACCCACACGGAGCAACTTGCTCCAAAGCCTTGGTCCCTGCTCTCCCAGCCGCATGTCCGAATGAGCCTGTTTCTCACATCCCTGGGAGTCCGTCACCTGCTAGTCGTAAGCGTCCCTTGTTCAAAGCATGCCAGAGACTTCCGGTCATGTCTCTGGATTTCCTACAGGGCCTGGCACTGTGACAGTGAGTCGCTGCCCTTAGATGAACTATTTAAGCTTCACAGCTCCAACTCTCCTCACTGTGCTGAGCGAGAGACTAAATCAGAGAAAGCTTAGGTAGTAGGCGGAAGCGACAGGTCATGAACCCCAGCAGCTTGGCTCCAAAGGATGATCCTAGCAGCTTTCCAGGAAGTCGCGCCGTGGACCAGCTGGTGGCGGTGGAGCTGTCGACAACGCACAGTGCCCTTCCCTTCTCTATTGTCTCCTTCTCTCCCTTCTCTTCACTCTGCTCGTTTGTGCACTGAGGAGGACATGCAGTCTCCCGTGGCATCTCCCACCTCCCGCAGTCCCAGGATCACCGCTGTTCGAGGGTCCCCTAACCACGCGGTAATGATGGCATCTTGGGCCTGACCCCTCCGACTCTTCCTTCCAGGCTGAGGGCTTGCTTGTTTCGTTGCCTTCTACACGTGCTGAGAAACTCACCAACGTCAGGCTGACCGAGCAAGGAAATACGCAAAGGCCACCATGGACGGAGGGTTTGCCTTTGCACTCCAACCCAAGCACTGAGGGACAGCAGTTGGAGGGTCCCCAGGGATAATTATCTGAGCGGAGTAAAATCCACAGTTGGTGGTGGCCGGCGGAAGGCGGAGGCCCTGTCGCTGACCCCATCCAAGGTGGTCAGGGGCCACACTGAGCAGGGGTGGAGGGGGCTCCAGGTGGGCGGGAGTCAGGACGATCACGAACTTGCTGCAGCCCCGCAGGTGTTGCTTGGGGTTAGGCCATGGTCCTCTAACTAGCCTCCCTTGCACTCCAGCCCCAAGCTGATGCTCCTTCGCACACACACACACAGCGCTTGTCGCTTTTGGCAGCTGTTTTCCCACTCGGTGTGTGTGTCCTGTACACGCTGCAGCCTGACTCAGCAGCTTCCCTGTGGACGCGTGAGGGGGTAGGGGTGTTCAGCTACAGGGTGCTGTTCCCCTCCCCAAACGATAGCGAAAGTAACCCTGCTTCTTGTATGTACACGAAATATTAGGACTCCGTGGCCCATTTCATTTGAGGAGGAAAGTTTTGCTGATTCGAAAATAAAACTCAGAATCCCTGGCCTCGGGGATGCATTCCGACATTCTGGCACTGACGGCAGCCCCAGTACACCTCACTCAGCTCCTCTCTCCCTTTTGCCACCTGAGTTTCAGGGCTGTGACCAGATCCCACCACAGGCCCCTCCAGGCTCTGGCCTCTGTGTATCTCCGTGGGCTGGAGGGTGGTGGAGTCTTCTGTGATGTTTCCATTTTGGTGAAATGCTCTTTTGGTTCAAAGCTCAACTCCAACTTCCTTCTCATCTCCTTTGAGGACCCTGACGTAGGCATTTGTTGCAGGCTTAGCACACGCTGACTTGGGGATGCTTCCCACAAAGCCAGCAGCTCTTCCTGTCTCCAGGGCCCCCACAAGGCACCTCATAAAGGCTTAGCTATTGAAAAATGATTACAAACCTCTGTAGGACAACCCAGCTTAGCTCTTCAGAAGCAAAAGTACAACAGGGACATTGAATAAAGTCCAACTTCGCTTCAAACGTGGATGCCCTTGGAGTTTGTTGCCAGAAACTTGCCAGGGCAGAAATGATGATCAGGGCTTGAGGAGCAGTTTTCTGCAGCGAGCTCTGCAGAGCCTGTGCTTTGGCCTTGCTCCTGTGTGCTGTAAATTAATCTAAATCATACGCTGCCCCCGGCTGTGTTCAGAATCTGAGGAAGTGAGGAGATATACAGCCCTTGAGGAAAAGGAGAAGGCCGGGGAAATGATGGAAGGCTCAGACTTGAGCCCCTTAAATTCAGCGAGGCTGCACAGGGCCTCCCAGTGTTTCCAGGCCTGGGAGCAAAGGAGTTTGTGCCAATTCTTACCAGGGAAAATACCCATGGGGCAAAAGCAGATAAGGTCAGCTCTGTACTTCCTCTCCTGGGTGTGGGTTTGCCCTAAAGTAGTACACAAATTAGATTAGGAAAGCTGTGGGATTACTCAGAAAAGCTGCATTCCATTTCATCCCATAAAAATGCTAATGATTTCATTGCGCATATTTAGCAGGCAGCAAAGGAATGGTAACTGTGTGTACTAGTCAGGCTGTCCTCCCAAAAGCACTCTTCCATATCTGCAATTTTAGCAGCTAATTTTTTTTATGTTATGGCACTAAGGTTTCTAAGAGTCACAAATTACAGGGACTTTCATCTACTAAAGCCAAATTGGAAACAACTTGAAAGATCTCACTTGCGCCCACAGTGATTCAAAGGTAAGAATCAAGAGGAGGGTTTTGATTCATGGCAGACTTTGGTGCCAGACTTCAGGATGGTGCCTGGCTTCTGCCACTCACACCTTTGAGCAGCCACTTCCCAGAGTGAACCATGGTGGCTCTGTGTGACCCAGAGGTGCCATCTTGGAAACCAAGCCTCCACCAGGGAAGCTGGGAGAGGACGGCAGTGAGGACTCCTCCTCTGTCCATCTCATGCGAGGCCCCTATCAGTGACTGCTTGGCCACTTTGCTGCAAAATTCCTGGCCCACAGACACTGAGAAAATTATCAACTGCTTATGGCTGAGCCACGAATTCTCGGGGTAATTAGTGGCACAGCAACCAGTATCTGATAAAAAGGTGTGCAGATTTTCATCCATGTGTTGAACGCCTTCTTTGCACCCGGGATCAGAGTGATACAACCATGAACTCTGATGAAACATAGGAGAGAGACAGAGTGGGGCGACAGATGACTTGATGTCCTTCCTCACAAGCTGACTTGTCCTCAGTTTCAGTCTGGGCAAAGACCCAATACTTGTTTGCACCGGTAGCTGAGTTCCTTCCCTCCATTCCTGTGACTAGAACCTCAGCCACTGGTCCAAACAACAAGAATGATCAGCTCAGGTTCTGTTCAGTGTTGCCTATGTCCTAACTCATATAATCAGCAAATAACTCCACAAAAACGTACTGATGTTATTCCCATTTTACAGAATGAGAAAACCGATGCTCATAGAAGTAAAGAATGGTCAAATGATACCATCCAGAAGCTCTTTCTCCAAAGTTTGGCTCTGTTTTCTCTCTTGGCTTCAGACTCAGCCAGGTTTCCCTTTGTGGTCAGTCCTCAGGACTGCACACTACTGACTCAGTGCTCCCCACAGCACAAGTGCATCTCCTTGCCCGTAGCTGCTGGAAATGCCCTGCAGCTGACGTCCATTAGCTCTGCTCATCATCCCACTCTGTCACATGTCCACGCAGGACAAAGGTGGGAGAGTGACCCCAGGTGAACTATACACACCGAGGCTAAGTGAAGGGTGGATTCCAGAAACAATTTCCAGCTTTCAATGCCAGGAGAAAGGACAGTGAGTGAATAACTGATCTTCCCCAGAGCCTTTCTCACTTTGCTGACCCAAATAAAAGGTGCATAATGGGAGAGGGTAAAGGAACCAATGAGGTCAGTTTCTATCAGATAAAGCTTTGAATCCATTCTTTCATTACCTAAATGCTTGTTCACAAGCCTATTGCTAGGCCTGAGGAATAAATGCGGTGGAGAGTTGGTGCTGGGTCTTACTGACGTGCAAAAGCCAATCATAACTTCAGGAATTTTTCCAAGAGGATTGCAAAACATAGCCATTTTTTTAAAAAATTGAGCAATTTAAAATTAAACTATATATTAAAGGTAATAAATGTGCAACACTTATTTAATTATTTTAATGATGGCTTTCTCACACCCATAATATTTATAGTCATTATAAATGTAGAAATATACTTTTGGTAGCTTGAAATTGGCCAATATGGGAATACTTACACCTTAGAAATGGGCTTGGTTTATTTTCTATTGGTTATCTAGACTTAAGAAAGCAACAGAGAAAGCAACAGTGATGCAAATATATCTATGGCCATCAGATTGTTTACGGCATAAAATATTGAACAAACATTCCCTAGTATTTGTGAATTTCTGTCTCAGCAAAGATGATTCACATTTCAGATGAACAAGTGAAATTTTAGTGTTTTCTCTGCATTTTTATGTGTTAAAAGAAAATATCAACCCACTTTCATGTTGGAATTACACTTGTTCATCAATTGCAACTAGAGTTTGACAAGAATTAATAAAAGCATTCTGGATGACACAACTGGCTAGATGGGGTATACAATGGAGTACTGTACACTTATAACTACTTATAGTGAGTGTGTTACATGTCTTTCGTATCATTAATATTTAAACTAGCATGTGCTCATCCATGCACAAATTTCCTACATCTCCTCCCCAAAAATACTGCTTAAACATTTACCAGAAGACTTGTCTTCAGCACTTTCTCGTTGCTGAAATGAAATACCCAACTCCTCTAACTTATAGAAGGAGAGGCTTCTTTAGGCTCACAGTTTCAGAAGGTTTAGTCCATTGTTGGCTGGCTGCAATGCAGAAACAGCCGGTGGAAAGGCCTGCCATGGGAGAGCACTGCTCACATCTCAGTGTCCAGAAAGAAAGAGAGGAGCCAGGGGAGTTGCACCCTTTCAGGCTACTCCCTCAGTAACTGCCTCTCACTAGGCTGACCTCCTAACAGCGCACTCAGCTGCTAAACTCATCCCTGGATGGATCTGCTAAGGAGGAGTACAGTGCCTCCTTGATCCACTAGCCTTCCAAACGCTCCACCTCTGAGTTTGAGGCTTTTGGGGGACTTTCTATGTCTAAACCATAATGGAAAGTTAAGGAGTGAATATGCAATCTTATATCAAGCTAATAATTCAGCTTATTCTGCAGGCTATGAGGAGCCACTCTGTGTTTTGAGTAGAGGCATGGCATAGATTTGCACTTGAGAAGGTTCACTGGAAGCTGATATGCAGGATCCATCAGAAAAGGGGCGATGCAAGCAGAAAGATCTCTTAGAAAGTCTAGCCAAACTCAAATGCAGTTAACAATAACCTTCAGTTAAGCGCTAGACAGTATGCTAAGAAATTGCATGTGCTATCGCTTTTACTACACATAGCAACTGTATTAAAGTTGATATCATCCTGAGAGATGCCACGAGTCTGCAAGAAGGTGCAGATTTCAGAAGGAAATGGCATGAACAGGCGCACCTGGCTGTGCGCAGGGGTGGGCTTCCCTGGATTCTAGCAGCCAGCTCCTTGAGGGAATGCTGCTACCAGGGGCTTTGGAGGAACAGCCTCTTTCCAGGGTGCAGACCCCCGAGGAGCAACCGCATCACTCAAGCTAAGCATAACAGCCTTTCCCTCCTTGAGTAAAAACCCAAAGATGGGAGATGGATGAACATCCATTCCAGAGGTAGTGCTTAGCATAGCTGTTTAAATTGTTGGTTCTGCTTGAGCCAAGTGCAACACGGGTTTCTGTCCAATTTCTAAACCTCATCTCCAGCCCCAATTATCTTCCCTTTCTGCTTAAGTTTTCCTCTATTGTTTGCAATCAAAAAACTCCCACGAATGCAGTGTCTGATTAGAGAAGAGAGTGGTGGGAGGGTACAGGACTGAGCAGTGTTTATGGGGTCCCCTTCTGTTTGGGGTGACTGTAAGCTATCCCCCTTGTGAAATGGCACTCGCACAGGTCACTGCAATTCATTCCCTGGGTCTCTTTTGTCCTGGAGAACAATCCACACTTTAACACCTGTATGCATGGGCTTCCTGAGCACGCATTAAAGGGACCCCACGCTCCCGGCTGCAGCAAGGTGAATATTAATGATGGCTGGGCAGACCCCTGCCTGAGAGGCGGGGACATGAAAGACACACCTATGCGCCTGTGATCTGTACCATCAAAGGCCACGGAAACATCAGCCAGGAGGAAAGCAGGAAAATTGATGCAGCCACAGAATCAGCCCCTTGTCAAACAGAAGGTCCAGGCGGGTGCTCCTTAGAGAGGCCTCTGTGCTGGCCCTGATTGAAAGGTCTCTGGCTGCAAGGATCCGGAAGCAAAGGTCAAAGTGACCTTGCAGTCAGGTCTTCCCAAGCCTCCTTCTGTGGAGGGGGTGAGGAAGCTTTAACATGGGCCAGGGCCAGAGCCGGGTAACCACAGTGCTTGACCAGGTGCCCTTGGGCCCAGGGGGACAACTCTGACTGTGCCCAAGGAGCCTTAATGACAGATGCCCTACAAGGCAGTGGTCTCTTGACTTCGCTATCAAATCCCTGGTTGGCAATGGATCAAGGCTGCCACACTGACCACATCCGGCTGCGTCTGCAGCCAAGATCAAAACCATGGATCTGTGAGTGCAAGAGGCCCACTTGCCAGTCCTGTCTCAGCAGCCTGCTGCCTGGTGCTGGGGGCCCCCATAAGAGTGTGTGGGTGAAGGGTCAGGAGAGGGAGGAGGAGGGACCCACTGCTGCCGGAGCCTGGGGGGGGGGGGTCTCTCTTCACTGCACCTCGGGTCTCTGGTCCCGGGGAAGAATTTCCTCCCGTCCGTTCCTGCCTCCCCACCCCACTGTCCTCAGCAGCGTCCCGTTCTTGTGGGGGCAGAGGAGCCCGGGACCTCGCTGATGACACTTCCCGTTACTTATTCTGGGACCGCTTGAGAGAAAAAGAGCCCTGGCCTGGCACCCGCCTGCCTCCGCTGCTGCAGGTCTGCAGGTTGCAGACCGCGCGGTTTCTGCACTTGCTGGAAGAAGGGATGTGCGTCCTGTCTCTGTCTAAGGGTAACCTTCCCTGTGTCTGGCTGTGCCTGCCGCTGCCTCCCTTCACGGCCAAGGCATCTTTGCACAGATCCCTAGCACTGCCTCGTGCGCCCGCCCCGCCTGAGGACGCCGCCCGTGCTGTCGCCATGATAACCTTCTGCTGACAGGATCAAGGTCCAGAGCGCAAAAGCCGATGTCAACGAGGTCGCAGCCCTGGGCAGAGGGCGTCACCCCCTCCATGAGCCATCTCCCCGGTCAGAAACCCAACCCGCGTGGCTCCACCGCGCCAACCATTCAAAGCTGCCCTCTCTGCTCTTTCAAATTTAATTTGTCTCAAATCTTGTAGGAGCCACAGAATTATTTCAGGATCGGAGTCAAGTGAAAACAGGTGTGCTGTTCTTTCATGCCCCTTCAGAGGAGCCGAGGAGGGGCTGAGGGAGCCCGGCCGAGGAGGAGGGGCCGGCTGTTCCGGGTGCTGCCCGGGGTTCTTGGGGCTCCCGGACAGGACTCCTGACCGAGCAACGTCCCCCGCCCCAGCCCAGAGTCCCTGCAGCGGCAGGATGAGGTGCCATCCGCAGCCCCAGCCCAGCACCCTGCTCCGCCCTCCAGGAGAAACCCGAGCTCTGCTGGCCACCACGGCGTTTTCCTTGGCTGTCCCATCCGGCTGACCTTCCTGGAGGGTCGGTATTGAGGGGACCATGCACGGAAAACATTCACAATGTTTAACATGAAGTAGAAAAGTCTTATTCAAACATAAAAACTGGAGTTCAGCGAAAGGTCAAAGCACAGCGGAAGAGCATTCTGACTGTGCCGTCCTTGGAAGGGGGCTGCTGAGAGGATGTCTCCTCTCCTCTGCCCTGCAGGCTCCTTCGCCTTCCTTATTTTTTCTCACAATTTGAACCCATCCTCATGCCAACAGCTGCCAAACTTAGATCTCCAACTCGTACCTCTCCCCCGAACTTCGGACTTGTGCATTGGTGATGGACTTGCTGTCGCTCCTTAGTCCCGGAAATACTCAAACCACCCACCCCAAAGCTTGGTCCTCCCTGCAGCAACACAGGGCTCCACTGCGCTCAGGCCCGAATCCTCCCAGACATCTCGGCCACACTCCTTCCGGTCTGCTGGGGCCTCTTGCTGCTCCACCCATAAAGTATTTCTCAAGTCCAGTTACTTCTTACACTTATTTTGCTGCCACCCTGCCACAATTTTCCACCTAAAAATCACAGCAGGCTTCTAGCTGGTCAGCCTACCCCACCCAGCCTAACTGCAGCGAGAAACAAAAGCAATTCTCCTCAGCCACAGTTCAGTCACCTCATCATGGATTCGCCACCCTCCAATGGCTTCCCAGCTCACTCACAGGAAAGCCTGAGTCTTCTCGTTGGCCCTAAAGATCCTTCAATATCCACCTCCTGTCCCACTTCCTGCCACATGACCTCTGACCTCATCATCTTCCTTTACTCTCTCCGTTCCAGTTACATTGGCCTCCACCGTGGGCCTCAGCTCACCAGTGACTCTCCCACTACAGGACCCTTGATCCTGCTGTCCTCTCTTGTGTGGGACGCTCATCCCCTCCCCAGGTACCTCAGACTGGTTGCATCCTCCGAGGCTTTAGTTAATTTCCAAGTATCACATCCATTCATCTTCACAACAGTAACAGCCACATACCCCTTCCCACTGCCCCCCAGCCCCTGTGTATTGCTTAGCCTGCTTTATATTTCCTGTGATGATTATCTTCACCTTGTTTATTATGTACACATTGCTGATTTTCTGTATCCCCCAAAGAGAGGATAAGAATAAGAAGATGAAACTTTTCTCTGTTGTCGCTGATTCCCCAGAACCTAAGCTGACATCTCTATGTGGTAGACTTAGCACAGAAGTTTTAGGAAGCTACCATGCATCCTTCAAGGGTCCTGCCCCCTTTGCTTTGCATGATCACCCTGCTTTAAGGCTGAGTGTGAGGCTCAGCCTTGGCCAACTGCAGTGTTTCACGGCCCTCCACATGAGCTCACAGGCAGAGACTGGGCCAGGGATGGTCGTGAGACACAGTGAGATTATCTCCAACTTCAGGAGACTTTGGGGACACCTTTCTCATGGAATTTTAAACTAACAAGGTACAGGAGGAACTGGCCTTCTGCAGTCCTTCGAACACGTTGTGGGGAATCTAGGCACCCACTGAGACATGTTGGTGGAAAGAAGTCACCATTCCTAAGCACAATATGACTGTATTGGTTGTGACTCCTCACCCCACATGTGAAGACCTGAACATCAGGGAGAAAACACAGGAAGACAAATAAATCAGCCTTTCTCCTGCTGAGAGCCCCATTTGCACCCTTGCAGAGCTTTGATGACACTACAACGTACATCAGTGATGGTGACAGGCTGCCTGCCCTGTCCAAGTGCAATCAAAGCGTGGTCGGTCATTCCCCCAAGGGTAGTGTTGAGAAAGAGCCAGAAGCTGTGACCAGCTCCGTAGGAAAGCATGCTGCGACTGACTATTAATGTCTGTTACGAGCTCAAGACTGGGATGTGGTGTACATTAGGGTAGAAAATCTGTCTTTGCAGAAGGCATGAAACCTGAGTTAATTTGAGGGATGCAATAATGACTGAATATGTATGCGATGAGGAAGAAGGCGCAAAGTGTGGGGGGATGAAGGACAGGCAGGCGTGGTTTCTGGTAGGTGAAACACCGCAGAGGCCTGGCTGTTCAGGCCGCCCATGGCTACTTTATATGGAACAGAGGAGCCAGGAGGACGTGAGGTCAGGCTGGGGGCATTCCGCAGCGACAGCACAATCTATGGGGACCCTGAATGCTGGACCAAAAGGGCTGGAGTGGACGCAGCAGTGTTAGGAGGCTGGGTCTTCGGCAGGCAGGTGAGGGCTGTACCGCACCAAGACTGATGTTGGAAACAGATTATTTGGTCAGGTGAATGTGGGATGGAGTGAAGCCTGGGGAACTGGTGTCGGGGAGGCTGGTGAGCATCTTGTTGTGGCAAGCCAGGAAATGTACTCTGGAAGACGTCTCGAGCAGATCTGTCAGGATGCGGACCACAGACTCCTTAGCCGTGTGCAGAGCTGCGCCGGGGATGTTTGTGGAGAAGTCTCAGGACCTCAGCAGGAAATGGCCTGAGCAGCTGCAGAGCCTCTTCCCATCCTGGACGCTGGCGGTGGCCAGGGCCGGGCGGGAGACGTGTCTGGAACCACAGCTGAAGATCAGGTGTGGAAGGAAGGAAATGAGCTTTCTGTCACTGTCCACTCAGAGGGGCTCCTGGTGCTGCCACGGAGTCAGACGCAGGGAGATTCATTAGTTACTAAGGTTACCTCTTGTGAGCCCTGGGCATATACCTAGTGCAGCCACAGCAAGGACAGGGGACATACATGCAAATATCTGAAGTAACCACGGAAGTGTGGGTGCACCGGGAGGCCAGCATTCCAGAAAAGAAGCCACTACTCGGCCCTCATAGGTGACTTCCAACCCACAGGTGGAGCTCAACACTCCAATTGGTAAAGGAGAAGTCTCCATCTTGGGCTTCATGTTACAGAAAATTTTCTGATTCTTAAATATTCATAACTACTTTAATTTTATTTTCTGAAAAAACACTGCTGAGTTCTCTGTTCAGATTCCTTAACTCACAAATTATAGGCGGGGATTTCACCCCTGTTTGGAGGCACAGCCTCTGCTAGAGTTTGAATCTGGAATCTACGCAAAGGCCCACGTGTTTGAAGACGGGGAGTACATTGTGTGTCTGTGTGTATGTGTGTGCGTGTGTGTGTGTGCGCAAGTGTGTGTGTTTAATCCCAGCTACTGCTGGAATCCCTTTCTGGCCCTGGGGAAAAGAAAGCTTCCTTTCTTGCAGTGACTCTTCTGTAGGAAGACGCCTGGGAAGTCTTTTTAGGGTCTAATGCTTAACGCTGCTGAAGGGTGCTGAAGAGTGCAGCTGATGCAGTCTGCAGAGCAGCGAGGCTGGGGCTCGAAGGTCCAGAGAGTGCAGAGAGGAGATGAAGCGGAGGAGAAGGAAGACCCTGACAGGTCCCGCCTGGAGGCCCAGGGCAGGAGAGGAGGGGAAGCGGGCTGAGAACAGGCGCCTCTGTCCCTGCTGAGAGCTGAGTTTGAGGAAAGCCAACCCTCGCACAGGGCTCAGGGAGCAGAGCGAAGCCAGTGCCCTGGACCCTGGACGGAGGGCAGGGAGAGTTCCCTCTGGGCTCGCCCTCCTCCGGCCGCCTTCGGCCCACCTGATGCTGTCAACAGTGCGAAAGGAGGTGTCCGTTTAGCCCATTTTTACAGACAGGAAAACTGAGGCATGGGGAACGAGTACGTGGCCCAAAGATACCCAGCTATGAATGACTCTGGATTCTGTGCTCAACATTATCCTAAAGAAGAACTCCATTTCCGGCAAGGAGATGGTATGAAAGGGAAGGTCCACAACAGGAGGGAGGAAGGACAGTTACTCAAAGGAATGGAAAGCTGGCGTGTGGGGCACGCTGCAGTCTCAGCACCAGGGAGGCCGAGGCAGGAGGATCCCAAGTTTGAACCCAGCCCGGGCAACTTGGTGACTTAGTGAGGCCCTGCCTCAAAATCAGAAAGCCATGGGGCTGCAGGTCGGTGCAAAGGTTCTGGGTTCCATTCCTAGCATAAAAGAAGGAGGAAGAGAAAGAGGAGGAGAAGGAGGAAGAGAAAGAGGAGAAGGAGGGAGAGTAGGAGGGAGGGGGAGGAGGGAAAGCTCTGAGACCCCAGACCCCTGCGAGGATGGGAGGGAGGCCCCTGTTACTGATTTTCCACTGGCTTGTGGGGTGAGGGGTCCTGAACAATTTCACCTTAAACATTGAAGTGGCCCAGTTTCTGCTTGATTCCGAGAGTCCAGAGGAAACACAAGCGATGACGTCCCCAGCCCAAGGCGGCCCAGGACCCCAAGTCTCGCGGCTGGGACAGAGGAGCAGGCCGCCTGGTCGTGGGTTTGAATGGCCCCAAGGCGGAGGAAAGGATCACAGAATGGAGACCTCCAGCACAGAGTAAAGCTCCCTGAGGCTTTCCTGAGCAAGGGAGGCGGGACTGACCAATCGCTCTCAAAGACGCCCCTGAGGCAGGTATGTGAGCAGGAAAGCGGCCGAGAGCCTTCCTCGGGGAGGCTCTGATGATCTGGGCCCAGGGAGAAGGGGAACCAAACTGCTGCTGCTGCCTTTGGCACGCTGTTCATCTGCCCAGCACGCGCTGCTTCGCTTTTCCAGGAGACAACGATGCAGCAGTGGACGATTTCCCCACGTACGGGTTGGCTGAGCCTGGGCCTTGCCATTGCTTTTAACTTTCCACAGTGAGAAAAATCTTTGAATGAAAACTGTGTCCATCAAAGGTAAAAAAGTTGAGGCCTGCCTGGGAGGAGGATGAGTGGGCATGATCAAAGGTATGCGTTCGCCCTGGGAGAGATCGGGAGTCGGGGACCAGGCTCTCTGGTATTTCTCTTCTCTTCTCCCTTTGTTAGAAAAGAACCAATGCTCGTATTTTACTGATGATCCTGTATCAGCGTTGGCAGTGCAGGGATGGCCTTTTTTCTCTAGCGCTATGCTCTTGTTTCCCAGAATGGAAACTGCAGAGGGGAAGAAGAAAAATGGACTGAACTATGGCGCGCTTGAGTTCCCCTCCAGCCGTGCTTCAAGGGTTACTTCTCAAATCTGGTTTTCTTTTATCAGGAGTGCATTGCTCTTTGCACTTAGCATGCACTTTGCATCTGTCTTCTCCATCTTGGAGATCACACGTGTGAAGCAGCTCCTAGTGGCGCGGAGCCGGGGGTGTGCCCCGGGTGTTTACAAAGACTCCAAGCCTGTGGCCCGCACAACAAGCTGCTTCTTGGTGGGATTGTGTGGGGCCGATTGTGCTCAGCTCTGGTGGAGCCAAAGGGAGGGAAGGGCCTCGAAGTGCGAGGAAGCACTGGTGGAAGCTCAGAGTTAAACAAAGAAGCCTTTTGAGTCTTAAGAAATAAAACAATGGGTCCAGGGCCATGGAATGGTGCCCAGGGCCCCGAAATGCTCATTTGCTTTTTAGGGTTGTTTAGGTTTTAATTAGTGAAGCCTTGCCTAAAAGGACTGAAATCTTAAACTTTCAGAAAGAACCATTTCGCAGGGGCAAATGGGTGCGGGTGCCAGAGCAGAACCGGCTGCTTGTCTAGCCTCCCTAAGCCCGGAGGAGGGGAAGCTGTTTATTTACAAGAAAGGCTCAGTCCACTTTATCCTGGTTTTGGGTGTGGGATAAAACTTACCAAGAAGAAACTTGCAGAAATGATGCTCTTTTCTTTGTAGTTTTAATCTTTCCACTTTTATCGAGCATCCTGGCTCACATTTGCCCCACCTCTCAACGCTCCAAAGTATATTGGACGCCTTCCAGTCCCACCAAAGTCCAAGCTACTTCCTGTGTCTACATCGCCACATCAAATGCTCTTCACTGCTTCTGCTTGCCAACTCCCGTGCGTCCCTCAAGAGGACCCATTCCACCCTCCCGCAGGCCTCTGCCCGTTGCAGTGGTGATGGATCCTGTGCTCCTCCGAGCCGGCGACTGGAATCCATCTGTGCAGTCGCAATGATCACGCTGCATTGCAAGTACTTGGTGACACACGCGTGAATGCAGAAGATCACACATGGCCCACACGCACATTTCAAATGGGAATCCCTAACACTTCGACGTACCAGCCCACGAAGGAAGGGAATGTTGGAAATAACCCAACTGCCTGCCTGACACGCCTGCTATCTTTCTGCCTGCTTATCCAGGAGATGCAACTGAAGACATTTTATACTTACCACAACCTTGTTTCCCTTTCTAATTTAACTACAGATATTTGGGTCCTAAATAATATACTAATATTGCATGTTTTCAATCCTGTATTTTTTTTCAGATTCATCCATACTGATAAATGAATCGTACTTTCTCAATAGGGGGTGGAAAATGGTTCTGAAAGTACTGAAAATTGTTGCTGTTAAAGCAAAGATATACAAACAGCATATAAACACAGTTTGTGTGTTGAATTAAAATTTCATCCAGGGCAGAATGATAGGGAATAATATCTAAAAAGACCCTTTATGGTTATGATGATGACAGCAAGTTGGGAAGCACAACTGTGGTTACATTCTTTTTTTGCTATTCAGCTCCTTACTATACAATCGTGCTCATAATAGACCATAATTATCCACTTTAATGTTGATAAAAATATAGGTTGTTTCAAATTATTATTATTATTAAAACAATTTTGTGTCCACAACTCGATGACCTAGAAGATATACACCAGTCATTTGAAAAACACAATCTGCTAAAACTCACAGAAGAAATAAATAATTTGAGTAGGCCTGTATCCATTAAGGAAATTTAATCAAGCCTGGTATGGTGGTGTACCCTGAAATCCCAGCACTCTGGGAGGCTGAGGCAGGAAGGATCATAAATTTAAATCTCTCCTGAGTAACTTAGTGATTTAGCAAGACCCTGTCTCAAAAAAAAGTGGAATAAATTCTTAATATTTTTCCAAAGCAGATAGTATCAGCCCCAGATGGGTTCACTAGTGACTCTAAAAATATTTAAGGCAGAAATTCTAGTCATTCTCTACAATCTCTTCCAGAAGATAATGGCAGAGAGAATACTTCTTAACTCTCTCTATGAGGCCAGCATTACCCTAATCATGAAACCAGATAAAGACATTATAAGAAAAGAAAACTACAGACCAGTATCTCTCATGACCATAACTGCAGAAATCCTCAACAGAATATTAGTAAGTAAAATCCAACTACTTATAAAAAGAATTACACATATACCACAGCCAAGTAGGATTTATCAAAGGTGTGTGAGGCAGGTTCAACATTCCAAATTTAATGTAACATATCACATCAATAGACTAAAGGAGAGAAATTACATCATCAAACCAATAGATGCAAAAAATCATTTGACACAACCCACTAACTCAACGTAATGAGAACTCTCAGAAAAATTGAAAGAGGGGAAAACTGCCTCAACTTGATAAAGAACAATGACAGAAATCTATGACATCTAACGTCATGGCCAGAAATCCAACTGTTTCCTGCTAAGATCAGGAACAAAACAAGGATATTTCCTCCCATCAAATTACTTTTTAATGTTGTACTTGAAGGCCCAAGCTAATGTAATGGACAAGAAAATAAAATAAAAGTTATAGAGCTTGGGAAAGGAGAAATGAGACAAAGATGTCTTTGTTCAAAGCTGACAATAATAATCTACATAGAAAATCTGAAAAAAACCTTGCGAACATTCTATACCTTGTGTTAAATTTTGCCAGGAACCAAAAACTAACCACTAAATCCTCTTTTTAGAGTGTTAGGTGCACATTCTTATACCTGTCCACTGGTATATATGTGCATCCGTTAATTCAAGGAAAGCCTGAAAACAAGTTGACTGGTTTCATGGCATATGTATATCCAAATTTACTAGACAGTCTCACATTATCCACGGAAATGCTCTCACTTTATATCCCCACCAACAGAGTGGATTTCCCATTATACTACATCCTCATTAGCACTGAGAGAGTCATGGGTTGTCATTCCTGTGATGTCAAAGGAAAATTTACTTGGGGTTTAGTTTACGTTTATCTGATTAGTTATGAAGTACAGCATCTTCTCATATGTTTATGCCAAGACAGATTTCTTCATCTGTAAAAGCATTTGTTTCTTTTGCCACTTTATTGAGTTATTTATTTTATTGGTTGCTAGGAATTCTGAAAACTATTCTGTCACTGCTAATATATGCTGCCAGTGTCATATCTGGTACATGTTGTTTTAAGGTTTTTTGCCTGTTTTCTTTTCAATTTATGATTTTTTTTGGTGAATGGAATTTCTTCATTTTAATGTGGCCAAATTTATCAATCTTTTATTTGCTGTGATATCTGTTCATATTTTTAACATTTTATTTCCTCTACTTTCTTTAAGTTTAGACTTCCCTTTTTATTCAAAGTTCTTAATTTTTTTATCTTCTTGTATAGCAATTTATAAGCATTAAAATTCTATCAAAATAGTTTTACTTTTTTATTATTATTCAGTTGTAAGATGTTTTAGAAATTACTCAGTTGTAAGTTTTTTCTGTTATTATTTAGTCACAAATTTTGATTTCCTCTTTTATGTGTGAGGGGTTTTTTTCTCCCAAATGATGAGATTATTCTAATCATCTCTTTGTTATTGGATTCTGACTGCCGTGATGTAGTTAGGAATGTGGTCTCTATGATACTCTTTGATATTGATTAAATCCCCCTTTATGACCTAAAATATGACCTGGGTTCCACGTGCTCCTCGGTAAAAAATGTGCTCTCTAGCTGTTGGTGTGTGCTGTTTGTCTGCTACATGAAGTTTCTTCACTATATTTCACTGACCTTCCACACTCTTACTCTGTGACAGGGTGAGCTGCCAGTTTCAGAAGGAAATGTGGTAAACCTCCCCTGCTCTCGTGGTAGTTTGCCCATTTTTCTTTGCAGTTTTGTTGCTACCTGCTCCATATATTTTGGTAAGTTTTTAGGTGCCTACAATTTAGAACTATGCCAAGTTTTCTGTCTCACGGATGCTGCCCGCCTTAGTTTATTCTGTCTCCTGTAAACATAATCACGCTACTTTTTTTGCCTGTACTTGCCTGGAGTGTCAGAGTCTTATGAGGAAAGCAGAAGCCTCCTTAAATAGCGAAACAGGGGGAATGCAATTCAGGGAAAGGCTGCACTGATGAGAGAAGACCTGAGAGATCCGACAGGAGGGAGGAAGCGATGTAAAGATCAGCAGCAGGAGAACGTTGATAGCATGAGCACTGCGGGACGCAGAGGGGAGAGGCGAGGTCAGCAGGGCCCAGGGGTGGCCACCACCAGAGTGTGTGGGAGCCACAGCAAGAAAGAGGTGCTGGAAGCGAGCAGGCGATGCCCCCGCTCCTACGGGAGTGGAAGCGCCAGGTCACTGGCTCTCCTGCCGTCTCCTCAGCCTCCGCGGACCGGGGACGACAGAGCCGGCTGGCCGGGGCAGCCCTACAGGAAAGGCAGCACTTCGATTTCACGCGCAGGACCTGCCACCCTGGCCCGTCCTTCTATTATGCGCCCTGTGTTCTCTGAGTACGTCTTGTAACTTCACGGTACGCGAAAGTTGTTGAGGTCCATTTTGACCTTTCTCTGTGGCCCAGGGAGTTCCTGCCACCTGCCCAGGTGGTCCTGTGCCCAGGACGGCCCCTCCACGGTGGGCGCTGGTCCCTCGTCCCCCCAGTGAGGACAGGGTCCCGTGGGCCTCGGAGTCGTGCCCTTCTGACTGCGCTAGCATTTCCGGTCAGCCCCTCTGATTCCTGTGGAGGGGCTTTGTGTCTCACCTGATCTTTATCTTTTACATAGATTGCTCTTTTTTCACTGATTTTGAGCTTTAATATACTTCGATAGTCCAACGCAGGACTTTCTGTTTGTCTCTTCCTCGGCTTCTTTTAGATTGATTTCGTTTTTTCCTCTTATTCCACCTTTTTCCTTTTTGCTAGTTTGGATGTTACTCTAGCCTTCTGGGAATTAGTCTCCAAATTTCAACACACATTTTCAGTTTACCAAGATTTAAAAATAGCGGGTCTGTGTCCCCACCAGCAGGGGAGGAAGGGAGCCATGTGGGCCAGCAAGCAGGGCAGGAGCACCACCGGGAATGAGGGTGTCCAAGTGGGAGAGCTGGCCTGGCCCTGAGAGCCCGGGAAGAGCAGGACAGCCCCGTGGCGAGGCAACGTGAGGCGGAGTCCGAGTTGCAGTCAGCACCCTCTGCCCAAGCAAGTCCTAGCAGCTCAGGGGAGCTCTGGTCAGGATGCCGGCTCTGCGTAGGGTGGAGCCAGAGCAGGGGTGGGCAGATCTCTCCGTGGGGCTACAAAGGGAGAGCATGTCAGCCTGGAGCCCTTTTGGACGCCATAAAACAACATTTCAAGACAGCAAAGAAGCCAGCCTGGTGGAAAACTCACTGACAGAACCAAAGGCAATTGGAACATCCAAATAAATCCTGCAAATGATGGATTTCAACCTAAGAAATTATGAGTCCAAATGACATACCTACTTGTGCACATAGAAAAACTGATGAGAAAGGAGCATCCGCACCTGCAACCCTGCACTCGGGAGGCTGAGGAGGGAGGATCACTGGAGCCAGGAGGTAGAGACCAGCCTGAGCAACAAGGCCAGACCCATCTGAGGAGAGAGGAGGGAGAAGAGGAGGGAGAGAGGGAGGCGAAGGAAATCTGAAAAGGAACAGGCTATCTATGTAGTTTCATTACACCTTCCATCGAGCACTTATCAACGACGGAAGGAAAAGAGTGTCACTTCTGCAGTGAGTGTGAAAGCTGGAGAAGTGTCATCTTAGTTGGGTGAGCAGACTTAGCCTCTCCAGAAGAGGACAGGCGCTGACAGCAGCCCACGAGGACAGAGCGTCACGTCGATTCGAGTTTTGCCAGAGGCGAGAACTCATAGCACTTGGGCCTCCGGACAAAGCGCCATGAGAGCTGCTCCACGTCATAGCTGGCCTGTAGCTCTCAGGTGTCAAGATCATGAAAGTTGGGGGTGAGGGCACTTTGTACTGGCCTAAAGAGACACTGAGAAATAAATGTCTAAACAGAAGTCATTTTTTTTCTGTTGCGAACATCATTAGGACAATTGGGGAAATGTGAACAGGCAAGAGGATAAAATGTAGTAAGGAGGCCATGTCAGTTTGCTGTTCCTAGGGTTGGCATCACGTGGGTACAGGGTCGGGGGCTTGGGGCATCAGGGTCTCAAAAGGTTCTGGAAGAAAGTTACAATGGTGTCACTGCAGATCTTCTGTAAGTTTAAAAATAAAATTTTGATGCCAGGTGTGGTGGCACAAACCTGTAACCCCAGCACTTGGGAAGCTGAGGCAGAAGGATTGCTGCAAGTTTGAGGCTGGCCTGGACTACATACAGTGGTACCTCAGTTCATGAACTTAATTCTTTCCCTGATTCTGTTTGCAAACCGAATCGGATGAGAACTGAGTCAAATTCTATGCTTAAGTTCACTGTTGACCTTATGGGGAAATTTGGTTTGGCTCTCATCCAATTTGGTTTGCAATCAGAATCAGGGAAAGAATTAAGTTCATGAACCAGGGTACCATTATCGTGAGATTCTTTAAAAAAAAACCTAAAATAAACAATGAAGAATTTTTTTTTTAAAGATAATTGTATTAGTCAGCTTTCCCATTGCTGTAAAAAATATCTGAGACTCAAAACTTAAAAGAGAGGTTTATTTTGGCTCACAGTTTCAGAGGGTTCAGTCCATGGCTGTCTGGCTTCAAGGTAGAAACAACATGGTGGAAGGGTCTGGGCAGAGGAGAGCTGCTCACCTCATGGCAGCCAGGAAGCAGAGAGGGAAGGGAGAAGCCAGGCACAGGAGCATACCCTTCCAGTGTGTGTCATACCCCCAGTGACAGCCTCTTCTGACTCAGCCCTACCTCTTTCAGAACAGTGCCCCATGATGCCATTACCTTTCATAAGCCTCACCCCTGAGCACAAGATTTAGGAAACACTTTAAGGCTGAACAATAGCAAAAGTCAATATTTTTATTCTTTTATTAGGTTGTTTTGACAGAACTCAGATGCCATTCATCCATCCATTCATCTGGCTCTTGACCTACGTGCCATTTCCAGTGTTTTCATTATATCTTTGTTTTAGTCTGGCAGAGTAAACCCCAATATTACCTTATACACTGAGTTTTCTTTAGATTCCATAGATCTCTCCATATTTGTGTATTTTCCTAATGATTACTTGTGACATCATGGACATTTCTTCTGGGAATGTTTTCATACTCTCAAACGAAAGTCCTTCAGAAGTTTCTTATGAGAGAGCACCTTTTGATTACCTACTGTTTTAGTTACTTTCTCATCACTGACACACGATGCTTGACATCCACAAGCTAAAGGAGGAAAAGTTTATTTTAGCTCGCAGACTGTAGAGGTTTCAGTTCATGGTCAGCTGGCTGCAAGGCAGGATGGCACGGTAGAGGGGCACTGAATAGGAGAAAGAGCTCATGGGATGGCAGCAGGAAGCAAAGAGATCACCGGAGGCGGAGGGAGAGAGACCCTTCCAGGCCACACCCCCATGACCACCTCCTCCAACCAGGCTTCACCTCCCAACATCACATTTAGCTATAAACTCATCAGTGGGTGAATCCGTTCACGAGTACCATGTCCCTGTGATCCAATCACCTCCCCAAACCACTCCTATGAGACTATGAGTGTACGAGGCTTTGAGGAAAGATCTAGATATATTAACACCTACACTGTTTTTATTTACCTGAAAATGTTTGTTTATAACCCTCATTCTTGAAGTCTACAGTATGGAGGGTTATAGAATTCTAGAATGACAGATTTTTTTATCAGCACTTTGATGACATTGCTTCTGCATCTTATGGTTTGCTGTTGCTATAAAGAAGTATACTGTCATTTTTTCTGATCACATCTTTGTAGTTAATTCATCTGTTCCTTAATTTTAATAGTTCTAATGTTTTCACTTTATCTTTTGGATTCTGCGGTTTTAGTACAAGGTCCATTAGACTCCCAGAATCTGATAAATGGCATCTTTTACAAGATCCAGGAAAATGTCAGCCATTATCTCACTGAAGACTGACTCTCCACAATCTTCTGTTAATAATTTTAGAACTCCAGTAGACATTTACCGGATTTTTGTGATTTTCTATGGTTCCTCAATTTATTTATAATTTCCATCTCTTTGAATTCCTTAAAAGTTTATTTCTCGCCTTTATTTTTTAAACATACTAAATAATATTTTTTATTCTGTATCACATAACCCCAGCCTCTGTGGTCTTTGCAGGTCATATTCTATAGTTTGTTGTTTCTACTGACTTTTCAGTATGGTGGGTTGTTTACTCATGTGCTCACTTTTCATTATTGTTGTTGACTTATGTTCCTCAGACTAATATCCATGGCAATCCTCCGAATCTTGGATTTAAAGTGTACTCCAAATACTGTTTCCTCTGTTCCTGCCAAACATCTTGGGGATGTTACCTGAGAGCACTTTAAGCTATCTTTCTACCCTAAGGTTTCTACTGATGCATTTTCTACCCAGAGCCAACTCATGGGTAGATATCCGTGTACTCTGCAACATCTCTGTTCAGCATCAATTCTTATTTTTCTCGTCCATATCCTGTGGTATTATCCTGCACGATTCATTAGCTTTATACAAGAGGTCAGAAGTCCTTCAATCACATTTCCTCCCATCTCCCTTCTGTTTTCCAAACCATGAAAGGCTTTCAAGTAGGGTGTTACTTGAAAGGGCAAAGAACCCAAGTAATTAGAAAGACTGAATTTTTGCACCATTCCAAAGTGGCAGGGTCTGGAAATGAGATTCGATGTGATTTAAAGAAAGCAAAACATTCCCCTAGGCACTAATCAAAGAAAAATATGACGTATTTTCCCTCTTACAACATGAAATAGTTTCTCTTGCTTTGATCTTCTACAGCATTGAGAATCAAAGAATCTAAAGAAAAGAGCAACAAGAAAACAATTAACCAAATAGCAAAGACAACTACCATAAAACAGAAGGTCATGGCAACTACTTTTTCCCCAAACCATCAGTAGCTACATATGTGTGCATGCGTGTGTATTTCCACATCCATCTGTCAGACCGACATTCCCTTTCCCTACAATTTCTCACAAATTCCAAATATGCTATCATTTATTTACACAAAGGAGAAGTTAACAAAAATTATTGCCAACTAGATTGCCTGAGGCAGAGCTGCTGCCTGTGGGAGATCAGGATGTACCACTCCTAAATATGCAGAACTATTCAGCTGAAGGCAAATGAGATGTAGATGGAGGAAAGAACTCTCTCCCCCATCTCTCTCTGTCTCTGTCTCTCTGTCCCTCTCTGCCTAAGCTCAGGATGCAGATTTACAAACAGAGAAGGTCTGGACATTGTCGGGTGATGGTTCCAGAGAGACTGACTTAATAGCTTTACTCACTACTCTATCAGCCTGTTATTTTCCTTCCCACGAGATTTCACCTGTAAAAGACACTCCATGTCTTTTTCCTCGGTCTTGTTACTTCTCTAAAATTTCCGATTCTTTGTTGAAGATGCTGTGTATTCTGGAACTGGAGGCCACCTCTGTGACTACTGCTTGTCCCCTGCATGTCTCCCACATATACATCACATCTACATGCTCATAAATTGTTTGTTCCCCTCTTGTTACTGTCTTTGGTTGGAGGGGCTATTTGAACCTAGAAGCTATAAGGATTGATAAAAAATAAAACATTGTTTTTCTTCCCCTACATGGGCATGCAAGAAAATAAAGGAAAGGGTATAGATTCTCTCTTTTGATCAAGGAGCTTGGAGAAGCTCCTTGTATGTAGGGAAAATGCAGAGACTTCCAGTCAGTGCTGTGAGTGTGTGCTCGGTTACTCGCTAGTGCTATGATCTTAGACGGACTCTGAGCTGAGTATGTAATCTGTGAACTAGGAAAGGTAAGAGTAACTTTGTTTTGAGAAGTTCCCAGGCAAATTTTGCCAAAGGGATTATCATAGAAAGTGTCATGAGAATCTAGAAAATCACTCAAGGAAGGCAGGAGTTTTGGGGAAGTGGGCCCTGTCCAGAGCCTAGGAGGATGTCAGTATTTGGAGAGCAAGAAAGGAACCTGTTCTACAGATGCCTGTCCTTGACTTAGGGCTAACGGAGGGCCTACAGCCAGTCTCAGTTTTCAACTCCTCTCCAGATTTATGAGGCTTAGACCAAAGCCTAGCTCTTTTCAGCCCCTGGATTCACTACTTGGGATAAAGTTAGAGAACACCTCGCTTTTTGCTTATGCTGAAAACAAAAAGAAAAAAAGACTAAGCTTGGGATTATTTTATCTGGGAAGCAGGACAGTGTCTACTGCACAGGGTGGTGAAAGGAGTCAGTGGCATGGCCGCTGTGAGCATTTAGCACGCAGCAATGCTTCAACGGATACCAGTTTCTACTCCTCTTACCGGTTTTGCTCATTGCCTTCTACTCCTCTTACCGGTTTTGCTCATTGCCTCTTTCTCCACCCGCTCTGCAGTGTGGCTAACTCGCTTAGTCGGCCTGACCCATCCACCTTTGGCCCTGGGTGGAAGAACACATCCCTGATTAAAGGTTACATCCTGAGAGGGCCACTGCCCGGCCGGCCCACAATAGGCTGCGAGACAATGCTCTCCTGTTCAGAGCAGCCACCCACAGGGACAGCAAAAGCCATCAATGGGCTGGGGTCAAAGATCCCTCTGTCACTCCATTCTTCCTGTGGCTGTCAGCGGAGCTCGCAGGAGCTCATTCTCAAGTCCGGAATCTAACTACAGCTCATCATCCCTGGCCCACACCAAGGGCACTGGGGAACAAACTCCTGAGGCAAAGCAGCGCCCCCTCAGGCTTCTGCAAAGTATGGCTGCCAGCCCTGGGGTGTGAGGAAGCCACCAGCCACCAACCAGGCGGGGGCATCAGGGGAAGTGGGGACTCGAGCCCAAGGGTGGGGATTAGTGGGGAGACACGAGCACAGCAGCCTGAGAGGCTTCTCCAAGGGGATACCCAGGAGGCCTCAACTGCGGAGACAGCAGAATTGGGAACCAGGAACACAGGGTGTCTTGACAGCATGGCTTTCTTGTTTCTGCCTCACCAGCAACAGGAGCTTCACCCTAGGAAGTCATCAGAATGGTTGACACATCTTCTCCGCTCTTGGGCCTTGAGCCTGACATCCGTCCTGATGAGCTGGAGTCCTCCCTCTGGGGAGGTTCGGTCCTCGATGCCACTGCCGGGAGACCACAGACTGTCTGGATACGGAGTGGGTAAGCCACACCTCTCTCCCACCACACACCCACCCCGACAGGCACAGCGGTGGCACCGATTTGCTGCACAATCCTTCTTGATAGTACCCAGGAAGCAGCCCTCCCGATAGCATGGCTAAGTCATTGCTCTCTCTTTGCCTGGTGTCTTAGTTACTTCTCTGTTGTTGCTCAGACAAAATACCCGACACCCAAAGTTAAAGGGGAAGGGGTTTGTTTGCTCACAGGTTGTCGAGGTTTGAGTCCACGATCGGCTGGCTCCAGGGCAGGGTGGGTGGGAGAGGGGCATCGCAGAGCAGAAAGCACACGGTGCACACAGGTAGCAAAGGCCACAACAACAAGAGAGCTCCACAGCGTCTTTGGGTCTCAGACCTCTTGAGGCAGGCAGCACTCACGCCCTGAATCCTAGTGCCCCGGGGGCCTAGTCTCACCACGAATCAGTCACACGCTCCGGATTCAGCCACCTCCAAAATCTGAAGTTCAAGCCTAGCCTGGGCTACTTAGAGAGACCTTTCTTTTTTAAAGGTGGAGAATGTAGGGTTCAATCCTGATACAGAACCAAAAACAAACAAACAAAAACAGTTCGGTGGTTCTGTGAAGCCTGAAAAGCACTTCTCTGACTCCACTTCACTCTGACTCCTTTGCTACGCCGCCATCCACACGTCCGCTTGTGTGCACCTGAGCGGCTCTTGCTGCTGATTCCGTCTTGGAGGGCTTTCTCGTCCTTCACGGCCTGGCTGCAATACCACTGCCCCGGAAGCCGTTCCTCTCGCTCTTGATGCACTTCCCCAGCTCTTGGCTTGCACAGCCCGTGTTAGACGTGCTGCGCTGAGCCGTGTGCAGTTGGCTGTGTGTGCGTCTCATCACTCCCGCTGGACTCCAGTGTCCAGCACGAGGGACGGGATGACAGGGGTGTTGTACCTTGGTTGCGTCTGCATGGCACCCCGGCATCCGACTCCGGCCCCACCGTGCCGGCTCTCAGTAAGGCATCTCCACGGCAGTAAACCTTGATTGGGGAGCACCTTTTCAACACTCACTTTGGGAAGTCGCTCAGGGTGACCGGGACACGCTGCTTTCCTAGTCCTTCTTCAGCTCAAAGCATCCTTGCCCTGACAGGAGAGTAGTGTTGGTGCTGTTGTTTGTTTTCTGTTAGTCATGTTTTCATAAATTTTCTTTGGGATACTTCTTTCTTCGAGTGTAGGTCCACGGGGGCCCAGCCAAATGCCAGGACTAGGGCACCGGCTGAAACTGTGCATACTTTGGCTTCCGTCCTTGCCAGGCTCCAAGTTCCTTACGCACAAGAACAGTGGCGTCCACTTCTCTATACCCTCGGTAGCCTCCCTCTGCCAGACCTGCACTCAGTGTGAGGGCAGAATTAGCACACTGACTCTCGGTTCTGAATCCCTCGGGGTGGTACCCTGGCTTCCCGGGCCCCTCGGAAGTCAGGTGCATGCCCGCTGCCTCTCCCCTCTGGAGGTAACATCCGTGGATGCACAAAGCCCCTACCTAGCAATCAATGCTGGGTGAGTGGACAGATGAAGGAATGAAGGAGTGAATGAGTGAATGAGGGAAGGGAGGGAGGGAGGGAGCGAGGGAGGGAGGGACATTGATCTTAAAAATCATAGAGAGAAATAGTCCAAGAAGCAAGAAGGAAGTGGACCGTCATTCCTTGGCTTGTGGCATAAACGTGTGAAGCTGGGCATGCTTGGGGACATCCCCCTCACTTACAGCCACAGTTTTGGAACCCAAAGGGCAGAAGCAAGAGATGTGGAGAGGAAGCCAGGAATGTCCACCAGACTGCCAGTAACACGAAGGACTTCAATTAACAAGATGGCCACAGCATCTACCACTTATTCTCTTGCATGGGTCAGACACCATACTGAGTTTCTTCAATGCTGTTTCATTCAATCCTCCCAGTGACTCTATAATGCTGATGCTATTCTTACGCTTCTGAAAATTTTGCCCCATGAGATGCTAAGTAAGTTGCTCAAGGTCTCAAGGCATTGATTCCAACCCCGAGGCGGAGCACCAGAGCCTAAGTCATGACCTCTGCAGCAGAGACTCATTCACAGATTCGCCGGCCAGGCACCACCCACCAGAAGCTCCAGCCCTGTTTGCAAGGCTGTCTTTTGTGGCAAAAGTTACAGAAAATTTTGTAACAGTGTACCCCGCTTCCTGCACATCCGTCCATGGGCGTCTAAGTAAGGAACGATGAGGAGGAGACATTTTGATACAACACAGAGCATTTGGAGACACCCGGTGAGAGTGAGGGAAATTCTAAACATTTCCTTGGGCTTTTGCTCCTTTGTCTGCTGGTGTTCAATGCATGTTAATCTAACAGAATGCTTTCAGTTTGGGATGCACAGCCCAGAACTCTAGATGGCTGCCTTAGGGTGCTATTCGCTCCTGGTGGTGATTTGAAGCCCAAGGACAGAGTCATCATCATGATGGAGATTGGAATTCATCGGAATGCAGAGGGGAGGAGCAGCTTTGATGCACACTGTACAGATGCCTCTGCTTTCAGCTCAGAGATCAATGTGTTCATTTTTCTTCCCCAGAAATTCATTTGTGTTTATTCAGCCACTGGTATTGCAAGTGCCTGGCTGTGCACAGCGCTAGAGAGTGAGAATGTCAGCTTGTGGGTCCTGGTTGAGCTCACATTCTAGGGCCGTCAGACATCACAAGGACATCACAGGCCTGTGTAATACACAGGCTGAGAAAGACAAGGAACTAGAGAGCACAGGGAGGGGCAGCCGGCCCAGGCTGAGGAGGTTGAGAGAGACTTCACAAACATCTCAGAGCTTCAGAATAACTTTTTTGAAAAGCTGGACCTTTACTGAATGAAAATGATAAATATCATTGCACAAAGCACATAGCTATTAAAGTGATTTTTTGTAAAATCTGAAAGGCAGCAGAAGGTTAAAAACATACTGTTGGCCAAACAGATAGATATGCAAACAATAGAGATGATGGCAAGACAAGATTATTCATGAGACTCGTTAAAGGACGTGAGGGCCAGGGCCATTAGGATAGGTTCAAAGACCACCATGATGGGTTGGCAATGGAAGAGGAAGGTTAGGTTTAACTCCAAATACAAGGAAAGGTGGTTAGAAGAGACATCAGGACAGGGAGGGGGCTGGCTGAACACCCTGACAGTTCTTGCTAAAAGCAGACCTGCCTGACCAGGCATTGCCTGGGGGACGGTAAAGGAGAAGAAACTTGTTTAGATACTGCAGCTGATCCCATGAGGACAGCAGCTCAGCTGACACAGCAGGATTCGTGCTCACATGGAACAAGGGAGAGGAGAACCCAGAAGTCTAAAAGTTGAAAAAGCACCCAGAAGAGCCTGAGTTTGGTCAAGGGCAGAATCGTTGTCTTTCGACATAAGCAGATGTGCAGCCCTGGAGGAGGAGGGCCCTGGATGATGCATTCCCTTCCTCACCCAAACTGCTTCCGTGCCAGGGACCCCTAAACGCCAACCGCCAGAGGAGGGCTGCTGTGCTGTGAGTGTTTGTCCCTGTGAGGCTCGTGCTGGAATCTCAACCAGACTTGCAGCTCCAGCCTTGAAATTAGATTAAGATAAACAGCTGAAAAGGAAGAAGGATTTACTCTGGCTCACAAGTTCCGAGGCTGCAGTGCACGGCGTTGGCCATGGTGCTTTGCCCCTCGGTGACACAGAACGCCGTGGCAGCAGGCGCGTGCGGCAGGGAGGCTGCTCACATGGCAGTAGGGAGACGAAGTGCCTGGGTCCCCTGCCCGCTTCCAGGGCGCACCCCTGCAACCTCCCTTCCTTCCTCCAGGCCCACCTGCCTCCTAACTCCTCACCACCGTCCAATACCATCCCTGGCTGACAAACTTCCTGACTCATGGCCTCTGCAGAACCTTTAAGACCCAAACTGTGGCAGCCTCTTAACTTCCTTTGCTCTCGTGCACGCTCTCTCTTTCCTTCTACCACGGAAGATAGGGCAAAAAGGCCTTAGCCAGATGCTGGCACCTTCACAGTAGACTTCCCAGCCCCAGAGCTGTGAGCCAGTGCATTTCCGTTCATTGCAAGTGACCAGACTGCATGTCCCACTACCGCACCACAGACCACTGAGGCAGTGAGCCCCACCGGGTTTCCAAAAGGCCCAAATGACACCAAGCCTTAACTGTGTTGCATTTTCTGCCGGTTTATGACTTTTCATCACACCTCACCGCAACTGGAGCTACCGATCAGAGTGCCACAGCATCAGCCTTCACCCTGGGATGCAGTTTCGGGACAGGACTCTGTCCACCAGCGTGGCAGGTTCCTTTAGAGCATCCCTTATCTAATATAGAAACATAGTTCCTTCGCCACTGCGTTTTCCATTTCACAAATCCTGAGACTTTCTGTACTATTACAACCATATAGTTCAATGCAATTTAAAACCTATTTTTAAAACTGTATGTTGGATTTGTCTGTAATGCATACACCCAATTTTCTGTGTGTTGAGATGCCCCCTAGTGGACTTCATTGCATATGGAAAAGTTAAACTGAGCCTTAATGGCTTGTAATATAGCATTTGCTGCCTGCAAGTTGGGATCCAACTAATCTTCTTAGCCAGGGAAATCTCTGAATTTGAATTCAGGATTTAGTCAACATATGGTTAGCTCAAAAGAGACCAAAATTTGAAATTTCCCTTAAATATTATATTAGAGGAGATTTACCAGGAAAGCATCTATCTACATCAAAGGGACTGGTTTTGAGTTATCATCAGTGATAGTGGAAAGAGAAGCTGTTTTGAAAAAGGAGACCATTTTATGTAAGGGATAGGATTTGAAGCAAATCAAAAACCCAAATTTCAGAATTCCAAGTATAGATGGCAGTTTTAAAGATTTACTCTGTTTCCCATCTCCTTTAAGGGTCAGTCTTTCTAAATGCACCTTTACATCAGGTCAGGGTTGATGTTCACAGACGGTTGATTGACTGTCTATCGTGAACTGAACAGAAGCTGAGGCCTGAGAATTACTAATGAGCAAAGCTGAGCGGACACTAGCCCCAAAGCAGAGAGATCAGAACGGTCTGGATTTCCACTTAATTTTGTACCGAGCATGGTGTCACTGCTTTGCTCGTGTTTTGTCTGCTACAATCATAACAGAATCAGTTACTGTTCTGTACTGAAAGCCAAGGAGAGCTGGCTCGCTATCATGACTGGAACACACTGACTTCCAGAATTCCAGGACTGCCAAGAGGCCTGCTCCATCTATGGAAATACATTTGGTGAAACAGTTCAATACTGTAGAAAAATCTCAACAGATCACCATCATGTGGCTTTAGGGGAACTCTTTGTATGCACCCGCAGTTGGCTTGAGAATGGGCCGTCACCCCCTGAAGTACTGGGATCACATCCCGTAGGCCCAGACTCAAGCCAGCAAGTAGGGCTCAGAAAAGTGGAAAAAGCCAAGGCCACCCAAAGTGGAAATGCAGCGTACACCCTAATTCAGATTTCCCTGGGGCAGAGTAAAGACAGGGAGAGGCTAGAGGACTGAGCTGAGCCTCTTGCTGCTCTACAGTCTGGACTGAAGCAGTGATTGCCCTCAGCTCTCCTCTGGTTGCCCAAAGCAGTCTCCAGAGAACCACTAAACCACTGATGAGTCCAAAGAGCAACCCAGCACACGAGGAAGTAAGAGTTCATAGTGAAAGCTTAGGCTCACACAACCTACCTTTGCTATATTTTTAATTCCTAGGATCCAGCAGTATAATCTCTACCAGGAATGTTTCACGCAAATGAGCTGCATCTGTGGTAAGAGTCCTGGCATCACATAATAGCAGACAACTTGTCACAGAGGTCTTGGCGAGAACATGTGTGATAGTTAATCTTGATTGTCAAACTGACCTTGAGAAACGCCCAGGAAGTTGGTCAAGCACACTTCTGGGGCGGGGCTGTGAGGGTGTTTCCACCGATGATTGGCCTGTGGGGCAACAAACCAATGGGTGAGACCCTCCAAGGATGTGGGTGGCACCATCCAATAGGGTGAAGGCCAGGATGCAAGAAAGCAGAAAGAGGAAGCCCACCAACATAGCCAAGCTGGCTGTCTTCCTCTGCTTCCCAGACACCACGAAGGGGCACTCCCAGCCACAGTGCTCTGCCCCTTCACTGCCCAGGAACAAGGGAGCCACGGGACTGTGGTCAGGGACCTCCGAAACTGTGAGCCAAAACAAACCTTTGCTCAGTCAAATTGCCTTTCTCAGGTATTTTGTCACAAGAACGGAAAGCTGACTATGATGGGTCAACAGGAATGACAGAAAGAAGGGAAGACGAGAGGAGGAAGGCAAGAGGGAAGGGAAGGGGCTAACATAGTTCTCTCTGCAGTTTTGAGGCTTTAAGAGAAGTGCCTCGCAGTGAGTGTGAGGTGAATCCTGTTGTGGAGATGCCCGTGTTAAATCCCATCACTACCACATACGAGTGGGGGAATCTCAAGTGAGAGACCGAACCTCTCAGAGGCACGGTGTCTTATCTGTGAAGGGAGATGATAGCAGGATCTCCGAAAAGGCTGCTGTGTGGTTTAGGCTGAACATCATGGATCAGTGCTCATCACAATGCCTCGATATAGTGAGTTTCTGACCTAGTTTGGACAGCCACTTCTTATTGTTGTTGACATTTTGTGATTGTTATTCATCATTATAATGAGATTTATTTGAATGATGTTTGGCTACTACATTCAGTTCTGGAGACCATGCTGGAGGGATATGGTAATACAACTGAGAGAGAACTGAAGGTATTTTTACCAGGTATATCATGAAATCATGTTGCCTGAGGACCGAGAAAGCTACAGCTTTGGAGAAATGTCACCCTGGAACTCACCTACGGACGGGAAGAGGAGTGAGGCTTGGTCCGTGTAGCTGCAGGTGTGGGACTAAGCAGAATGAGTAGAAGTTAGAGCATAAAAGTTTCAGGTCAATGTAAAGAAGGATTTTCCTCAGGACTGTCAGGAAGTGAAAGGGCTTCCGGTCCATGGTGATGCTTCCATCCGGATGGTCAGTTGTCCCGGATGGTGTGTTGAAGGGAGAGCTTCACACATTAGGATTAGGATTCCAGATATGTTCTCTGATTCTAGCAGAAAAGAGGAAGGTATGAAAGAAGTGCTAAAGGGAGGAAATGGAGGAAGATAGCCAATCATGCTTCCTTTCTTTTCTCCCTTCTTTTTGGGTGGTCTGCTTTTTATCAAGGGTCGTTGTAGTCCATAGAGCACCTCTGTGCAGATCAGAAAATGGCGCTCCCTCTGGGCTGACTTGGAAGCACGTGTTAGGGCTCAGTAAGATGGAGGTGTCTGTGAAATCACAAAACAGAGACTCTTCTGGGCAGAGGCATGAGGACAGGAATGAAGACTGAATTTTGACTTCTACTTGTCCTCTCTACTGGGCATTTGTATAGAGTGGAAAACCTGAACAACCGAACTTGGCCTTTCTGGCTTCAATGGTCTGGCCCTTTGCTTGTGTGTGTGTGTGTGCGCGCGCGCGATGTGTGGTTTCTCTCCTCAGCATTGCCATCTGCTCATCAATCTACCTGACAAGTCTTGGAGAAGGAGAGGTTGGAGGTAGAGTCCAGACCCTACTTTGTACTTACATTCACTCAGGACAATCTAATGACAGCCTTTAGGTCTTTTTTAGCTCTTAGAACATGGGAATGTGATGTGAGCAATGTGATCCTGGTACCATGAACATGTAGCTTCAAAGGAAGTGAAAATTCAGTGAAAACATTCGGGAAGGTTGGGTTGGTAATGATGGACATTATGGGTTTTGGCTGCCAGCACACGTTTTCCCCCTTGTGTGGTTGAGGTGGGCAGTAATCTCAGGAGCAGACCTACAGATCTTTCCTCTCCCTGTTCTCTGGCTCCTTGCGGGTTCGAGAGTGACAGCTCAGTCTGACTAACAGGGAATGCGTTCCTCTTCTGAGACTTCAAATGCTGGGTTAGTGACTGGGGACCAAAGGGAATGCTGGGAAGTCATTCGCCTGCCCGGCTGTTCTGGGAACCAGAGGTTTCCGTGTCTCCTGCCTTTTTCTTTTGTCTTCTCCCTCTTGAGCTTCCTGTGTATACCCAAGGCTCACTTCTGGTATCCTTCAATTCTTTGAGTGCCGTGTTATCTTTCACGGGCTCTTCCCAAGGTGTGTTGTTAGTAGTAGATTTCTGTTGCTTGCAACCCAGAACTCTAACAGAAATATCAATATTAAAATTGAAAATGTTAGTCTTCTATTAATGCTATAAAGGGCTTGAAAGGCATAAAATCTTCACTACTAGAGGTAAAACTCTATCACGCAGAGTCATATGTAATTTCCTGACCAAACTTTCATTTACACAATAACCAAAATCATTATGTTAGCTTGATATTTATTGAGAATTAACTGAGTTTTGGCCTTAGTGCTTTATGTGAATCACTTCATTTAATTCTCACAACAATTTATTTAAAATAAATACTAACACTGTAATCATTTTATAGATCAGAAACTGAGGCTGAGAGTAATTTGCTCAAGATCAACTTAGGAAATGGCACAGTCAGTATTTAAAACCAAAATCTATGTTCATATCTATTCTGCTCTTGTCTCTTTTTCTGCCTTACTGACCTACATGTTGTGAACACTTTTTCAATATTTCTTCAAATAATAAGTCATGATAGGGGCCAGGGATTTAGCTCAGTGGTTTCGCGGCCTGCTGTGCAAGCACAAGGACCCGAGTTCAATCCCCGGTACCAAAAAAAAAAAAATAAGTCATGATAGATCAAATAATGAAACATTGAAGTAAAAAGCACGTCTTTACAAATTATGAACCAGCTTTAGGAAAACACTTAAACTGAGCTTATTTACGGAGTAGCAGCCAAGAGTCACATTTCATATTTATGTGTAAGTACCAGGGCTCCGGATTGCCCAGTTTGGGACCGGTGATGCATGATATCCCTGCTGAGTCTCTCCCACTTGTGAAGTATCTGCTGGACTAAGTACTCTCCAAGCTCCCAGCAAGTTCATTACTTCACCTGAAAACACCTACCTCATCTGTCATCGACACCCAAATGGCCCCGGGGGATTTTTCATTTCCACTCCATTTTCCAAATTCTTTCTAGCATTTACCTCCCACATCTGGAATCAATCCCAACCGGGAGCAAGATGCTCAGTGGTCAGTAGGCCCCTCCCAAGGCAGCCTTTCTTTCTCCCAAGGAGAGAGACAAATAGGTCACTCGTGACCATTCTCCTCTGAAGGTAACAGGCCACAGAGGCAGCCTCTGGATTCTAACTGGCTCACATTTCCTTTCTTCTTTACTAAGTAAAATATTTAACTTAATGCATTGAGTCATTGCAGCCTAAAAACCACGTGTTTTTCAAGACTGGATCTATTTATGTTGTGAACTTGTGAGAATTCTTTTAGACATACCCCAGCTCATCATTTTATTCTCTCAGTAGACAATTTTCATTTTGGCAAACATGGCCTACTTTGCTGTCTGCTGCCCCTACCCACTGCTCGGCTTCTCTCCGATGCCCACTCCACAGGGAGAAGACAGGATCAGGTTTCCAGTGACAACAAACTCAGTTACACATCACGCATGTGATTTAAACATTTGGTTTTGTGTTGTTTGGAGTTTTCCTTCGGCTTTGTGTTTGTTTTCCTACCTAGTATGGAGCTGGCTTCACAGACTCCTGTACTTGCTTTCTAGGGGCCAACCTCTCAGTCCTTGGGAAGAAATGATAGTTGATTTAGAAATTTTTCTTTTCAGTAGGGAGGCACTGGATAAGAAAAGGTTCAGTATACTGAGTCCGCATGTCTTTCTTTAATTATTCTTGGGAATATCTTCATGAAAAAATATACACACCAAACAGGCAATGAAAGCTGCTGTATGTCAGCTAGGAAAATGTGTATATGAACATGGAGACAAAGTCAGTCTCTTAATTAGATAAATCACACCACTTTAGTAATGTCTCATATCCTGGCCTTCATTTTAAGTCATCAAAAAATCTTTTCTTTTTACTTCGAGAGCAAATAAAAATAAGCAAAGCCCAAGATGCCCAGCCTATCCTGAAATAACCCTCAGCGCCAGCTGAAGGAGGAGCTATGATGCTAAAAGGAAACGTTGCTATGGACAACAGAAAGTTTCAAGATGCAGTGAGGGAAAAAAGGACTTGTGCTTTAAGGGAGGGAATCTGGGGCTTTTCTCCTGCCGTCTGTAAGATTACCGACTGAATCTCCTCTCTGGTGCAGCCACGCCACACTCGGTGCAAGGGACTCTGGCCTCTTCCTCCTGTGAAGTCCACCAGGGTCCTCAGCACATGGGGTGCACATGAACAGCCTGTCTGTGCTGTCCTCGCACAACTGGCCGGGATGCAACAGTGAAAGCAAACCCTGCTCCTCCTCGGGAGTGAGGGCATAAAAGCAGAGCGAGCAGTGAGCTCTTTAGAAGCAAACCACCTCCCTCAGGGAGAAAGAAAGAAGACAAGAAGGTGGGCCTGAGTCAGTGTGATAGTGCAGGGGCAGCCCTGTGCATCCTTGTCTAGTTCTGGGCACTAGAAGGTCTCTATAATTTCAATTCAGGCAAAAGAAAAAGGCTTCTCTGCATGCACACCCTCTGGGCCCAACTCTGAATCCTCTCCTCTGGATTCTCAAGGGGCCCGCCCTGCTGTGTGCACCTGGATGCTAACCCTTCGGGGCCTTCTCCCTGGGCCGGGCCTGTCCTGGAGAGGGTCCTCCTCTGAGACTGCAACAAGCAGCAAGGGCAGAGGAGCCAGTCCTTGAGGGATGGCTACGGGGAGGCCAAGTTGTAATGCCTCGCTCAGTGGGTTTAATTGAAACCAAATGTTTTGGTGTTCTGAAAGCTCCGGGAACAGGAGGAATACAAGCTTTGCATTCGCTGGAGTTCAAGCAGAGAGCAGAGAGAGTCCAGAAGCTCAGGGGTAGGGGAAGAAGGTTGTTTCTCCGGGGAGTTCAATCAGAGAAATAAGAGGGTAAACACACTTGGCGTTTGCATTCACTTGCATTCACCTCCTCCTCTATGCACTTTGTTTTCTCCTGACAGAAAGGAAGGTTCCTCTGCTTAATGCAAAGTATTTGGCACATAGTAAGGGGTCAATAAATACTTCTGAGTAAACAGGTAGACAGTGGTTAACAGCAAGGGGCTTAATGTTTCTGCCCCTTCTTACCCATGAGACTTGAGGCAAGTTGTTTAACGGCAGTGCCTCAGTTTCTCCATATGCAAATGGACTTAACAATGGCTATGAGGATTGAGCAGGCAAATGTGCCTACGGGCATCCAGAGGCCAGATGACTGCATGGTGGCTCCCTGGCTGCTCCTCGCTGACCCCAGCCCTGGGGTCCTCATACTGTCCGCCAACCCTTCCCTCTGCCAACCTGGGGTGGATGGAGAACACTACAGTGCTGGTAGGGTGACGGGCCTTGGGGCTGTAAGAGAGAAATATGAACTCAACCACAGTGTGGACATAAAATAATACAGGTGTGGAAATAAGACAAAAGCTCATTCTGAGCCCAATACCAGTGAGCATGGCCTGGGCCGCAGATTCAGGTGACCCTTCAGGCGGTGTCCGCTGTGGCCCAGGTTACAGGAGCACCAGTCCTCTGTGCAGTCCTCGAGTAGCGTCTGCGCAGGGCCGTGGGGGCTGCAGGTGGCATAGGCAGCCCTCTTGCTTTGGGTTTGGCGGGGCTGGAGGTCCGTGAAGCTGAGCCCCTCACCCAAGATCTGACCCGCTGGCCGTGAGGATGCAGGGAGCTCAGACAGCGAGGCTGAAAGGAAGCCAGGCAGCATGGGACAGCGTGGACTCTCAACTGCAAAGTCATCTTTCCACCATTACAGTGCGTTCAGCCAACGTCTGGCAGCCTGCAGAATCATTGTTTTCTTTATTGACCTTGTGGAATTTATTTTGCCCTTTTAAAACTTGCACGTTTTCTAAATTTTGATTCTATTCTTCCTTTACCCTTAACATGCCTTTTCCTTATTAGTTCATGTCTGCAGTGCATGATGTTTGCATCCCGTGGCGGGGGGGGTGTCCATGCACGTAGCACATCTTCATTAATTTTTCCCTCCCCTTCCTCTACTGCCCCTCCCCTCCCTCAGTCTCTTGGTCCTCTTCCCATCTGAGAAAGATCCATCTCCCTATTTCCTATCATTTATCTTTTATTTTGTTCTTTATTTATATTTTGGGTTTCTCATATAAAGGAAACCAGGCGATATTTAAGCTTGTGTCTGACTTACCTCACTTAACATTACAGTCTCAAGCTATATCTATTTTCCTACGAATGACTCCAGTTTTTCCTCCTTCATAGCACAGTAGTACTCTGTTGTGTGTGAATATCACATTTTCTTTATTCCTGCATCTGTTGATGGACATATGGGCCACTTCCAAGATTTAGCTATTATGAGCTGTGCTGCTAATGAAATGTTTTACATCACCATTCACGTATTTATTCACACAAGATTTTTTGGTATCAATGTACATATAAATATCAGTTGCCCTTTCTGTGCCCTTCCCCAGGTTTTCTCCTTCCTGGCATTTACTTCATTGTTTTCTTAACTATTTATTAGGTGCCCTTTTTATTGAGTGGGTGCCCTCACTAGGACTGTGTGGTCCAAGAGGACTAAGGCTCTGCCTGGTCCACCCCATGGTGCCAGCACCTAGGGGGCATTGACTACATTGGCACCAGGAGTTCCAGGAACCCATGTTGCCTGAGTAGGCCATGCCCATTTCCTGTGGCTTGAGGTAGCCCTTGACTCTCAGATTCTCAGAAACCCATAACCCTATAAACCTGTTATCAGCACCCCTCAAAATATTTTTTGCTTTCAGGGGCAGCTTCCACTTTTCCCTTCCCCATAGAATCAGAAGACTTCTTCTCCACAAGCAAAGCGAATGGCCTGTGACTCCCCAACACCCATAGTGGAGTTCTGAGAAGTCTTAGGTTGTGCTCACAAATATAAGAAAGCTTGCAACCTGGATACATTAACCTGTGGTGAAGGCAGACCTCTCACAGTTTGTGGCTATACACACTCCTCCTCCTTTGTCAGAATTAACATTTTCATCAAATAAAATGCCTTGTTTGGAATGCTAAGTCTATGATCTCTTTTTTCTACTACAATGAAACAATGATATTGATTTCTTTTGTATCTGCATGAGATCTGTGAGAGACAGAATATGCCATACCAAAATATGCCCATTATGGCTTATATCTAGATGTCCCCTCAAAATTTATCTATATCTCTATGTTCCCCCAAAGCCTCATGCTCTTGTACATGGAGCATTTGGGAGTGACTGGGACATGGGGTTGTGGTACTAGATTAGTCCGCTGCTTGGTTCAGCATGGTTCTGGGTGTGGATGATGGATTTATTGAAGAGGAAAGACCCACTGTAGATGTGGGTGGCACCAACGAATAGGCTGATGGCCTGGATGGACTAAGAAAGGAAAGAAGAAGGAAGTCAGCTGCTTCCTGCCTACCCTGCCATGGACTGTTTCTCCTCTATGATGCTGCCCCAATTTGGAGCCAGGTGACTACGGACTGAAACCTCTGCAACCTGTGAGCTAAAATAAACCTCTCCTCCTCCTTTCACTCTGGATGTTGGGTATTTTGTCCTAGCAATGAGGAAAGGGAATAAGACAATGCCTCTTTGGCAAAATGCTTATTTGGAGCTGGTTATTTTGAGAAACTGTGGGCACAGAAACTGGAAACAGGGCAGAAATGACCCTGCTGTAAGGGAAACTCACCCCTAGAAAGGAAACCTCCATTTGTAAGTGTGCCTCACTCTAACAGAAAGAATACATGTTAACAAGCTTGTTTGTTTTTCTCCTGTTATCCATTACAAAGGTCCTCCCCAACTAAGAAGCAGAAGGATGGGGAGAAAATTACTTTTACTCCTTTATATATACCTAATTATGGAGACTACTACTTCAACTTTAAAAATAAAATGAAATAGAAGTGCTCTTCTGTGTTTTATCTAAGCTGACATTAGAAACAATGTGGGGCACTGGAGGGAAATATTACTATTCTCGTTTCACAGATGAGGAAATTGATGTCCTGGGTACTAAGGGGAACAGCCAGAGTGGAAACCTAGCTCTTCATCTGATGCTTAACAAAGATTTAATGAGCACCTACAGTGTTGCGGGCACCTTGCGGGCCGTGGGGACAACATGGGTAACACACAGCTGGCACCAGCTTGCAGTACCTCTCTGGCTCCTAGTCTCGTCCTCTTAACTCATCTGAGGACTTCAGCCAAGCACAGAGGCACGAATTCATAATCCAATACACTGTTCACAGAAAAACGCAACAGGTTGTAGAAGGTTTCAATATGACACCTTTAAAAAGTCTCAAAGCATTTTGTCCATGATTGCTGACTCAGAGTGCAGTGAGCTTTGACCTAATTAACGGAAGTGCAATGGCAACACAGTTTGGAGGAAAAGCAGTCAAAAGTTTATCTGAATGTTGGCCAGTGTCACTGTCTTAGATAGAAGTCAGGTGCCTGGGACTCGCAGAGGTCAGCTGGGGGGCCCCTGGCCACGGTGACCCATGACTGAGGGCTCACTCGAGGCATCTCCATGAGTCTCTGCCAAGTCGCAGCCCAGCCAGCCAGGCCTGTGGCTCTCCCTGTTGTTCTCCTGCAGACAAAAGGAAAGCAGCGTGTGCTCCTTCTGCCCGACAGCTTTGTGATGGTCAGAATGTCAGCTTCATCAGCTTTTCCCTTCTAGGTAAAGGGGTTTTCTCCAAGGAATGCTCACAACTATTTCAGGACATTTGTGTCTCTTTCTCTTTTCCCACTTAAGATTCCTAGATGCACAACTTGTATCCACCATGATTTATTGCTTTTTAGTGTAACAAAATAACATCAGGGCAGTGAAAGTTAGACTCTGCCTTTGTGCGTGCTCTGAAATCACCTGTCCAAGAGGGACAGATCCTCTGTCCCCCACATCCTTAAGATCCTGGAAGTGAGATACATTTTCTTTTATACCGAGCCCTCATTCTCTTGAAAGCTCACTGGTATTTTTCAGGGGATTCTGTGAACCCCATGAACTGGCCTTAAGAACAACGTTTGGGGGGTAGGTAATTTTGTGAGCTGAGTCTTGAATGGCCCTTGGAGGAAGGTGACCCAAACAGCCTGTTGGGTCTGCCAATGTCCTCAACATCAATTCATTTGTAAGTAATGTCATACCCTTTTGTATGATTCTTCATACTTGGTATTTGAACCCAAAATGTACAACCCCCAGAGATACGCACTAAGATTGTATGGTGCTAGTCCATACCATGACATTTATTTCATTTGTGCAACTTTGAGAAGTGTTTCTTGCCTCTGAAAAGCAGGGAGGGCCATTCCACCGTCACCTACTTAGTCTGACTGGGGACGGTCAGCAACCTAAAAAATGGGCCTGTCAGTCTTCTGTTTGCAGGTGGTGAAGAAAGTGTTCTTTCCTGTGAGGAGAGTGGGGGAGAGAGACAGGGAGGGGAAAGGGAGAGGCAGAGGGAGGAGGGGAGAGGGAAAGAGGAGAGAGAATTTTGTGTCTATGTAGACACACATGTAAACACAGACACACATGCATACATTTATTTCTGTGCACATCTATGTATACCTGAAGTTCAGTAGAAGTTTCTGTTTTTAAAAATTACAGGTACTGGTGCATTAAAGCTTGATAAGCTTTGTAAAATTTATAGAGGCATCCCCTTCAAGGCCTGATGTGAGTTATGAAATCTAATCTTGTTTTCATAGCTCTGTGATAAAATTTTATCAACATTATAAAAGGGGTCTTTACTAAGACTGACCGGAAATCTGAACTATCTGGCCAGGCAATAAAAACACATTTCTTAGCAGGAAAGTGTCAGACAAGCAGGGTTTAACTGAAATTGATCGATAAGTCTTCCTTTTACAGTTGAGTGCATTCGCTTTACCTCATAGGATAATAGTCTTTTTTAATGGTTTTTCCATTAATATCAGACTTCAGTGTTAGTAAGAAAGAAGAAAGACATAAAAAGGAGGGAGTCAAGCCATCAAGAAGCTGTGATCTTTAATGGCAGGGTGCTCGTGCCCAAAGTACTTGTGAGGGTGAAGTGGGGAGCTTCAGTTACTGATGCTTAGAGGTGGAATGCTGTCTGTCCTCAAATTCACATGCTAAGGCCTGAGTCCCCAACACTTCAGAATGTGATCTTGTTTGGCAATAGGAGCATTCCAGATGTATTAGTTGGGAGGGGATCACACCAGAGTAGGGTGAGCCCCTAGTCAATATAACAATATCCTGATAAAAATGGGAAAATCTGGACTAGGCTCACAGGGAGAATGCAACATACAGACCGAGGCAGAAATCAGGGTGATGTTTGTACAAGCACAGGAATGGCAGATACTGCCAGCTGTCTTAGTCTGTTCAGGCCACTGTGAAAGCTTAGCTTAGACTGAGTGGTCTGGAAACAGCAGAAACACAGCGGTTCTATAGGCCGGGGAATTCCTAGTCGAGGTCTGGTGTCTGGTGAGGGCCTGCTTGGTGAACAGTGCCCCACTGTGTCCCCCTGCAGTGGGAAGGGTAAGGCTGCCGCCTGACACCTCTTTTCTAAGGTCACCAACCTCCCTAAGGTCTCCTCCCTACGGCCCTACCTCCTGCTCATGTCTCCTTAGTGATCTGGTTTCAGCATGTGAACCGGGGGCCAAGAGGCAGCCAGAAGCTCCAGGCCATAGCTCCAGCAAAGCATCAGGATGAGGGAGAGGAGAGGGGCAGAGCCTTCTCAAAGCCTAGGGAGGCATGAACTCTTGCTGATACCTGGACTTCCAGTCTCCAGAACGAGCTCGTAGTTTGTGCTGTCTGAGCCCACCGTGCTGTGGTGCTCTGTGATGGCAGAGGCTGTGGTCTGAAAGGGTCCTCCAGGGTCCAGGCCTTGGCCATTGAGGGGCAGGGGCAGGCATGGGAGATGAAGGAGGCTGCTGCGCACAGGGGCTGGGGGAGGGCTCGCACCCTCTTGTCCTTCCACCTTGGCCACCTGAGGATGGGGTAAGAAGACCCTCACCAGGGCCAGGGCCCTGACCTCGGGCCTGGACTTCCCAGGCTCCAGAGCGTGAGCAACAGGGTAACCGCTCCTTCTTGAGTGCTGTGGTGTAGGAGTGTAAAGCAACCCTAACAAACTAATAGGCAACAAATGCCACACCGGAGTGGGAGACAGGCCCCTTCCAGTGACGAGAGGCGAGGGCCTCTCCAGTGTGCAGCGGAGAGTCTCCCAGCCCAGCCCCGGCATCAAGGAACTTAGCCTCGGAGGCAGCAAATAAAGTGTAAAGTGAGCCCTTGCCAGAATCCTGTGAGGCCGGATGAGTGGTAACACTGACGTTTCCCAGCACGGAAAACACACAAAGCGTCCATCCGTGCGATGGGAAAGGGAGGGGCCGCGAGGGTGGCACACCTGGGTACCGACAGCAGCTCTGCCACTTAGGCGGTGGGTGGACTTGGGCGAGATCTGTCACCCTCAGAAGCCCAGCTTCTCCGCTCGTAAAAGCTGAACCTGTTACAGAGAAGGAATCCGCTTCACAGGCCGGTTGTGAGTGTTGCAGGAGACAGACAGCAACAGACGCAGGCATCCGGCACAGGGCTGCACGGGTGGACACTGCAGTGCGAGTGCCCCTCCCCTTCCGTGTTCATGATCTCTGCTTCTTACACCGCGGATGGGCCCAAGAGCCCAAGATGACACTCAAAGCCAGCCTTTGACTACCTCTTCAAGGAGCCGCGTCTACTCTTTGGCTATCACAAAGCCAGCCCTGTGACGACTTCCTTTTGCGGCTCTGTTGAGATTCAGTTTGGGCCTCTAGGGTAAAGGTGAGCCCCGGTACAGATCCTGGTGAACATCTGTAGAAAGGCCCTGCTGAGATGGACTTCAGGAACCAGGTGAAACTCTGGCTCCCCTGACTCCTCTCGTCTAATCATATTTCACCACTGAATCCAAATCAGACTTCTGTAGCTGGGTGTAACTGGAGAGATTGCCCGTCTGTCCCTTCCGTTTTCTGGAGGGGAAAGCCACCGCTCAGGCGCACCCTCTGCTGGTCAGCCCTGAGTTGGGCGGTCCCGGAGCCAGGTCAATGTTCCTTCCATTCTGCTGTCTGCAGTAACCAAAAGGCCAGCTCGGGAAAGGGAGAACCAGGAAGATTCAAGGACACGTAAGAGATCCTCAGAATTAACCTTTGTCATTGAGAAGAAACGTGGCTTCAGTAGAATTGAGATTCTTCCTGGGTCGTGATTCTTAGACCAAGACGAGGTGAAGGTAGTTTCAGCATGGGGTGCAGGGGAACTCGCCCTACCTCTCCTCTTGTGCGGGTGGAGGCTCCTCCGGGACAAGCACCGAGGGCTGACGGAGCAGCCTCAGAGCAGCCCAGAGGCGAGGCTCTGTCTGGAGTCCGTCAGCGCAGCAGCAGACTGAACGTGCTGAACATGACGACTATGTCAGACAAACGCTGGCTGTTCTTGGGTTATCTGTGACACCACAGGCCAAACTCGCAGCAATCAAACCTGGGAGTGAGTTTACTTTTCCTAGTGATTTATGGGATGAGAATTCTGGTGCTCTGTGGGACTAATTTAATAAGGAACATTCAGATGTCTCTCCTCCAGCACATCCATCTTCCCTTAGCCTCCGGCACCAGGGCAGGGGTTCCCAGCCAGCCTGTCCCTGCTGGGCCACAAATCACGCACTTGTGAGGGTGCTGACACGGCTTCCCCACTGGCTGACGGAGAGGAGCCTCTCCATCCCCGGGCCTCAGCGTGCTGAAAGTTGCAGTCGGTGAGGAAGGGAACACAAGCGACGTGGCTTTGGCCGCCTTTCAGGAAGTATATCCTCCACACTGCTTGAGTCATAAAGCCACATAATATTCCATGGATGGATGCAGTCCTGCATGTGAGACAAGGAAGCTTTACAAAAAGCTGAATTTTGATTCAGTATATCATCTTTCAAAAGAGGACAGGTGCCTTCACTGCATGGTTAAACAACCTTTTAAAAACTTTTCGGTTACACTATCTCACATTCATTCCACACACGTTCATGAATAGGAGCCATCAGACTTCGCATCCAAGTCTGGGCCAGCAGAGGTCTGTAGAGCATGGTCACTGTGGCCAGTGGTACCACTAAGGCAGAAAGAGCCAGGGGAAGGCAGGGAAGGGGGCTCAGAAGGCTAGGACGGGAGGTCGCAAAGCTGTCTGAGGAAAGGGCTGAAACCCAAGATGAAGTTGGGTGTGCTGTTGTTTGGTGCATATATGGTGATAATTGTTATCTCTTCCTGTTCCCTTACCAGTATGTATTTGTTATCTCTTCCTGTTCCCTTACCAATATGTAGTGACTTTCTTTGCCTCCGCTAACCAGTTTTTACTTGAAGTCAACTTTGTCTGAAAATGGGATAACTATTTCTGCTTGTTTTTGGATCTCGTTGCATGGACTATCATCTTCCATCCTTTGACTTTTAGTCTATGAATTTCTTTTTGTATACGGTACATTGTTGGGTTTTGTCTCTTGATCCATTATGCCAATCTGTGTCTTTTTGTTGTTTTGATTGGGGAAGTGAGACCATTCAGATTACAAGCTATTATTGAAACATATTAACTTATTCCTGTCTTTACATTATTTGCTTGTTACTGACTTCCTTTTTCTTTGGCTGTGTGGATTCCCAGCTAGAACATTCATTCTCTTAGACATTTTGTCATTGTTCCATCCCTGGTATTAAAAAAAAAGTGGACTGGGGATGTAGCTCAGTAGAAAGGCCCTGGGTTCCATGACCAGTACCACAAAAAAAAAAAAAAAATGACCCAAAGGCAATACAGATATTGACATCAGAAAAAAAATTACTAGCAACAATTTTGTCACATTAGGTATAGTAATAAAATCAACAACAATAATAGCATCCAAGGAACACTGGATATTGACATACACTAAAAACCAATGATGTACTACCCTTAACCATAGAAAAGAGATAATATAATTATAGTACAAACACTAAGACAAATGTTGACTTACAGTAAATATCTACTAAATGAAACTGCTTTACCTTCACTAACAGTCAAACAGTATTCATCAGTAACATAGAGTTAACTATCTAAACATTCATAAAGCTTAATGGTTATGATGGTAAAGCCAGAAGAGATGGAGAACCAGAGAATGAGAAAATTAAAATTTGAAAAATTTATCGATGGAAAATGATAGGGCAGAGATAAATGAGAGGAGGGATCCTATTGAGGAGTAAAAGGAAATTGATAGTCTTAGAAAACAGTGACAGAAAAGCACAAAAGGAAAACAAGAAAAAAGAAAGCCAAAAGCAAAATATAGGAAATAAAAGGAAGATAAGGAGGAAGAAAAAACATTTTAAAGGAAAAGAACAAAGAGACCAAAAGGAAAAAAGGGAGAAATTTTTTTAAAAAACTGATGAAATGAGAAAAATAATTTCTAAAAATTTTTGTATAGATTGAGTCTTTTAAAAATTCCCCTGTGTTTTTCATTGCATGGTTTCTTTTTGGTATCTGAAGTCTTGGAATCTAGCAGGTCACAGTTTTCTCATTTTAGGGTTTGAGGATGCTTGCACCAAGGCCCCTCCGTCCATCCACCCCAGGCCATGGTAAACTTCCAGGCAAAGACACGTCCTTGCTCACATCGATAGGTGGGAAAAGCAATCAGCCCTCTGATCTCTGCTGGATTTGGTCACAGGACAGGGATCCAAGCAGACAGCTAGGCTTACTGTCAACGCTTGCTAAGCCTGGTTTCTCACTGTGGAGGGCAGGACCCATACCCTTCCCAGCCTGAGGTTCAACTTATCTTGAACTCTGGGAGTCCGTGTCTAGCCAACACCCTCTCTTCAGCTGTCTCCTGTGCTGTCTCTCACCCAGCCACTGTGTGAGGGTAACTCAAATCCCTGAAGCTACTTGCCAGGTCCGTACTTCCTCCCTGGGTCTTCTGGCCCTCTGGGCTTACCCTCTCTCTCTGGACACTGTCCTTGTCCTGGATCAGGTCGGTTGATTGACTTGTCAGTGCCTCTGCCACCCTACACCAAGGGGGACCAAAACCTAGAGTTGCACTAGAGTTTGGGTGGTCATGGCCACACAGCGCCTTCCTCTAGGAGGCTTTGGGTATGTCACCCCATGAACACACATTATGAATTACACAAGTATTGGGGTCACACGTGTTACATCCACCTTGGCATGCTCACCATTCACTAAAATAGTGAATGCCTGGATATATGCAGCAATATGGGTGGGTGCATAAGGGTGCCTGGCTATACATGAATTAAGTCTTTGAAAAATCAGTTTTCTTCATATTTCCTGTCTTCTAAAAATTCCTGTCTCGAGCTATATAGATTCCACTTATGGGATGAAGACCTATCTTGAATACTAATCTTCTCTAAGAGTCCTTGTTATTGAGCTGAACTAATATCCTGTGGATTTCCACACTTTTAGCCAGGGATACAGATGGCTCCCATTTCCACATTAACTAGATGTGGGGCACACACGACGGAGAGGTGTGGCCACTGCTGGCCATGTAGCTGGTCATGTACTCCATGTGGAAAGGAGGATCGTTGTCCTGGTTCCCAAGGTCTTCCTATTTGTACATACAAAGACCTATAAGAAAACTCTGGGAACTTGGTTATTTTCACCACCCCCAAAATGACTCTGGTCCTTGATATGTGTACCACAGTACTGACATTATTCCTGTGACCTTTAAAATAGCAAGATTTGATCAGTGCTGAAGGCAGCTTACTTAACATGGGGCACTGCCACCCCTCCAACCCACTTGTTTGGCCTTCCACTCTTCGGCCTTCTTCCAGTCTTGGGGAGTGAGTCCTGGCTCCAGAACAGTCCCATCAATCCTAAGAACTTGGTGATTAGAAAACATGAGAACACTTGAACACGAGCCCTTGCACACAGCAAAAATGCTTTTTGTCTTTTCATTCCCAGAAACTGCCACTTACCACCTGCCCGTGCCCCATGGATAGTTAGGATGTTTTCCTTGACTGGCCCCAAACTCGTGTCAGAGCCTCTCCAACCTCCATCAACTTCTCCTCCCCATGGATTGGATAAGATGCGGATTCTGTCCCCACCTCAAGCACTCAGGCCCAGGACTATGCATTTCTCAAGTTTCCGGGTGCCTCCTGTGTACAGGAAAGCTTAGAATCATATCAGGAAGTATCCCTTGTTGATGCACAAATTGTTCCAGGAAGGGTTTGTTTTGTTTTGTTTAGTTTTGTTTTTATTTTCATGAAAGACCGGATTTAAAGGTTCTTAGAGAAGGCCAAAAGGCAGGGAGGGAGAGAGAAAAAAAGAAGGGATAGAGGGAAGAGTGATACAAAGGCAAGCAGGGACATGCGGAAGCCTTATACTTTGGGAGCAGTAAGCCGGGGCTCCCGGGAGGCTGGCTCCTCTCCCCCAGTCTCTCCAGCAGTCTGGGTTCTTTCAGGACACTGGCTCCATACAGCTGTGTGGTGCCCTGCTCTTCCTGAGCTCCTGCACGTGGCTGGGACCCAACCTCAGTTCTCAAGATGGCACTTTCTGCTCTAGGACCAGCAGCTTGGAGGCGCTCTCCGTCTCCCCAATACTGGCAGCACCCTCCAAAGTCCTTCCAGCTGCAATGTTCTGCAGACGATGAGCAGTGCCGACCTGACACAGATTCGACATTTTAGCTGCCCTCTAATATGGTTTTCCTCTTCTCTCCTCTGAGCTCTTGGCCCTGTGGCCGGAGCACTTCTTTCTGCTCATGTTTCTATTTGCACACATGGTGCCGTGGGCAGGACACACTATTAGGAGTAGCTTCACAGTGATGATCTGCAGAATTAGAAAGCGGTATATCTGGTGACAGCCTTGCCGAGCATTCGTGGTCTCTGTTATGTCCGTTTACTGCCACCAGCTCTGGCCGCAGAAAACTCTGTTGATCTGGCCTTGCAGTTGTTTATGGCTGTGCAGGCCCAAACCACATCATTTATGCAGATTTTAGTTTATTGTGTTGAGAATAAAACTTCTGCTCTTTATTTCTGTTTCCTCAGCCTTAGAAGGGGCAAAATGGGCTCAGAGCCAGGAGCAACTGGAGCCATTGGGTTAAGGAAAACTGGGAATCACTGTTGGGTCCAAACTCCACTTACCTGAGCACTTGGGCTCCTGAGTTAGCGATAATCCACAGTAGCACAGACTTGTGTGTTTGGATTCCCCTTTCCAAATGCTGTCCCCCCAGATCTGGGTTGGAGAATCGTAGATCTCTCCATGCCACTCCACAGCCCACCTGGGCTGTTGTTGAGGTGACCACACAAACATGCTACAGCTGCTGGTCAAAGTTTCTAAGTGATTCTCTGGCAAAACAGAACAAATTATTTTGTGTTGTTGGATGGTTTTCCCCTTTGTCTTCTTGATTCACAAAACAATACTTCAGTTATGGGAACAATCAGGAAAACAATGGACATTCAGGGTTATGCTCACAAAAAGCTACATTTGCATTTTGTATCATCATGTCCTGTTCTGCAAAGCTGGCATAAGTACCCAGATAAAATGCCTATTTATAAATCCTGCCAGTCGGTCTCCAAGTGTTTGTCAATCGTTCAGACAGATAGCTTTTACGTAACTTGATTAGAAACAGGCAGCTTCACCTCCACACTTCATCAGGCCACAAAAGCTATTGGTAGGCAGAAAATGCCAGCTCTCCTGAGGACAATCACAAGCATGCACGCTGCTGATTAACATCTGGATCCCCTTAAGGCTGTTTGTGAACCAGTAGGAAATAAATTTCTGGAGAAAGCGATGAACTTGAGGGTAGTTGCTTTAGTATTTAATCATGAATGGTTTTCAACTGATAGAAAAATATTGAAATCTGACTTATATATGTGAGGCTGATTCAAATTTGATAAATGTGCCCCCGAAGGAAATGACTGGATTTATTAAAAGCTCAGGAGGGTTGCACAGAGCTGCAATAGCCTTATCCTACAGCCCTAACTCCGCTCTATTCCTCTATTCTCCTTCCAGCCAGCCACCAAGGAAAGCAACAAATCAGCAAAGAGCAGGGCTGAGCTTGGTCTAAGTTACAAGTGGCCGCAAATTGCCAAGGTGCCCCAGGCCAGCTGCTGTCTACAAAGTCAGTGCGGCTGGCTTGCTGGTAAGATGTGATGTGTTGATGACTGTTATATTACAACTAAAATCCCATTTACTAGCAATGGGAAAGTTCACTGAAGACTTTTGCTTTCTGCCTCCTGATGGTTGGCACGGCACTGTGTGATACTACCAATTTTCACTTCAGGCCCATTCACATGCAATGGGGAAGACTTCACAAGAATTTGCACATTTGATGTAGGGTGAAATTATACCATTTTCATAGCAAATCCACTTGTCCCTGGCAGTGAAATGATACGTATTTTTGCACTTAGAGAAATGCCTTTGTTTTCAAGGAATTTTGCAAAAAAGGTTGTCTTTACAGGGATGGTGCTCAAGTCATTCTATGGAAAGGCCCAGTTGGCTCCCTCTCCAAATGTGAGCAAGTTCTTTTGCCTTTATTGTTTCCATTTGCTTGTGACAAAAAAAAAAAACACAGGAGTGGCATGCAATGACATGCAGCCTTGTCTCCCATGTGGCACAAATGCTTTCCCATCTCTAACGCTGTGCAACAAATGTCTGCAAAAGGCAAACAGTTGCTGCTGGAACACGGGAAATTTCACCTCTATGAGCTTTGCTTTTTGTAGTGTCGGAGCATTAGGAGTTTATTCATGCAGCTCTACTGATTCACAATGTAAGAATAAATAATGTGCCTTCTGCAGAGATTACCAGAGCCCCCTTCCTAGAAATGACACATTGCCTTCCTGTGTCACCTGAAAGTGGGGGGCCTGGGAGTCAGCCCAGCTGAGCCTCTCAGCACACCCCTGGTTGCAATTTATGTTCAGAAAGAACTGAGGCTCAGAGGAGGAAAAGGAAGAGCAGCTCTTGGGATGATTCTCACTAGGAACCAAGCCCAACTATGTTTGCCACTGCTACTTCTTAAAAAAATGATTGTCTCTTCTTTTCTGGAAGAAAGTAACAGGTAAATTCTTGTTCTGCAGGACTGATGCCTAAGACTGCTAAGGATCTCCCCTAGGCTCTTTTTAAAATAACTCCACATGATTTTGAAATACTGCATGTGTAATATATATACAGATAGAGATAGAGATAGATATGTATGTATGTATATGTATATGTGTGTGTGTGTGTATATATATATATATATATATATATATTGCTTTCTCTACTTTTTGTGAGGACATCATCTATGACTTCTGACTCCTGGTTGTACTTCAGGAGTGATCTAGCTTCATTCTCACAAATGACAGCTACCTGTGTCCTGTAAAGGGGCAGATTGTGCTACTCCAAGCAAAACTGACAAGAAATTAGAGGAAAGACAGATTCATGCAGCTTTTGGTAGCTGACAGCCATTTTTGCTCTATTTGGCAAATGTAGGAGCTTAATGAGGAGGTTTGGAAAACTGGGTGACTGAGCCAGAAAATGTCTCTTGGGGTCAAACTTAGGATTCAGTGTTCAAAGAGTCTACTGTATTATCAAATGTGCTACCTAGAGACATAGATACATAAACAAGCCCTACAGGTATGAATGTTATATATAATTTACTTGACCCTGAAATCTTACATTTCAGTAACAACTAGCAGTTTCCATTTTCCCTCCTGGAAGAAAGTGTTCCAAGATAATTATTTTACTGGCAATATTTTGTCTTGTTCAACTGCCTCTCCAAAACCAGATTTAAGGCATCAAATACCACTTTCTCTAAAATGTGTAAGGTAATAACTTTTAAACAAAACTTCGTGGAGTTACAAGATATAAAGAACCACGGCGTCCTAACAGGCATAGAAATACATACAACTAGCCATCTTGGTGAGACAAAGTCCACAAAATGATGTGTGTGTGTCTGTGTGTGTGTTTGTGTGTTTGGGGTTGTTTTGTTTTGTCTTTCGAGACTGTGAGTTCAGGCTAGCCTTAAACTCACTACACAGCCCAGGCTAGCCTCAAACTTGTGGTGACCCTACTTCCTCAGCCGCCCAGGTGCTGGGACTATAGGTGTGCGTCACCACACCCAGCTGTGATGGCTCTGAGAAGAGTTAATCATGTAGATGTCCCAGAGACAGCAGTTTCACAGGTGGTGAACCACAATGCCTGTGGGTTCAGAGCTCTGCCGCCCTCAGGCTCTGGCATAATTCGCCCTGACCTCTCTGCTGCTGCTTTAACTCTATTAAAATAAAAATATTTTGAAAAAGAACTTAATGTATTTGCAGAAAATAATTAAAAGCCAGGGATAATGAAAACCCTGCAGCTGCTGAGAAGCCCTGGGCTTCCACTGGAGCGCTTTCATCATACTTGCTGTGCCCAGCCTGTCAGCAGGGCACTAACATCCCTCAGGTTTCCAGAGCAGGCACTGCTACACTGAGCTTCTGTCCACGCTTTTTGTAAAGCCCAGATTGGAAACCAACCTGGGAGAGCTCTCCAAGTTGAACCCATTGAAATAATAAAAACCAGAGAAATGAGAATAGGGTTCAGATTTTTATAGCAAATGACATAAACCCTGTTTTAATTTTGTTGGGGTCTTGTAGGTGGGTGTGGAGGTGCATATCTGTAATCCTAGCATTCAGGGGGTTGAGGCAAGACAATCAAAGCAAGTCGGGGGTCAGCCTGACCCAGCCTGGACCCCCAAATATATTTTGTTGGGCGGTCTGTGTGAAAGAAGCCATTCTAACAGCATCTGGCTTGTTTGGCAAAGTCAAATTCATTTTTTAAAAACCCAATGTGATTCCTTTGATGACTAACTTCCACATGCTAAATGTTTTTATTTTACATTAAATGACACAAAATGAGTCATTGTGGTGTGTTCCATTTGAAAACTGGCAGCCTGCCCTATTTTCTTACTGCATAGTTTAACCAGTAGGTCATGGAAAAAAACATGTGGGGTGGTTAGTCAGATGTCTCTTACTAAAAACATACACAGCATTCTCTGTATTCTTTCTAAAAGCATTTTGAGAATCTAGATTTCTACTAAATGATTATTTCTAATTTCATTTCAGGGGAAAAATAAAATGGCAACAATAAAATGAATTTCTGAAGGATAACTATGTTAGACTCTGCCATCATTCGGACTTCCTGGAAGGTCTATGACTCCCTGAAAAGATCTCGGACAGTTAAGGAAACTGCCAGCCCGCCACAGTGAAGGCTATGTGGGAACCTGCTTCCTAGGGCCTGACATGCAGACTTGCCAAGGTCCGGAGAATTCCCAGGGAGCACAGTGAGGGCCATATCTGCCTTTGGAATCTCTCAGTTCCCTTCAGAGCTTTGAGTGGTGACAGGCTCGTTCCTGGAAAGGCAGCCTTGCTCTCCCTCTGACGTGGACGCGCTTTGGCCAGCTCGCAGGAAGCACATTCAGCTCCGTCCATCTGACGAAAGGCTGCAAGTGCTTGTGAGATCCATCCGCTGGCTGCGATCATCTGTGATGTGTGCATATCTGCAGTTGTATTGAAAAGCCTTTTCAGGACAGGAAGCTGGCCTTTTTTTCCCCCAGCATCAGGGACTGAACTCAGGCAGCAAGAGCTGTATCTCCAGCCCTTTTAAAAAATGTTTTAGTCTTTCTAGGTTTCCCAGACTGGTCTCAAACTTTCAAACCTCCTGCCTCAGCCTCCTGAGCAGCTGAAATCACAGGTGTAAGCTACTGCACTTGGCTGTCTGGTCTGCAAACTTTGGAGACACCAGACGCTGTCAACTGAAGCTTGCTAAGGGCGAGAAGCCCCCAGTGGCGCGCCCTGAGTCATCTCTCATCAGGGTCCCCAAGAGCTGAGGTGACGCAGCGGAGCAGTGGGTATGGAGCACCGGGGCTGAGCCACGCTGCAGGGTGGTGCCAAGGGCACATCTGCAGCACCCTTCGGAACAGCACCAGGCACCCGGAAAGTTCTCACCTCCCTGATTTTTCTCTTCCTTCTGTTCCTCCGACTCTCTCTGCTGCATATGAAGATGTGATCCCAACTATTTCACAAGGTTTCGGTTTACCCCCCTTATAAATAACATAGTAACGATTTTATGATGCCTTCCTAAAAGACAGAAATCTAGTATTTTATTAGAAGAATATCTAGTAATTCACTTCCTAATAATTTAATTTTCTTTAAAGTAATAAGTGTCCTTTGGAATTTCCTGAAAATTACATCTTTGCTAATATAAACCCACCTAGACAGAGGAATAAGTTCTTCAGAGTAAATAGCATAAGTGACAAGAGTTGGTTCTCTAACAAATAAATATTCTTTCAATTTGTCACTTATCAACTAAAACAATCAAGGAACAGACAAGATAATAAAAGCAGCATGTATTTACTTATTAACGAAGAAAGGCAATCTGCAAGCTATACAGTTGCTATTAATAAAGCATTGTTTAAGCAATTTGAAAGGTAGGAGCCTCACTTTCGTTAGGGTTCACAAGTCAGAGCACCTTCATGTGAAGCCCTCTCAGTGTCTCCCGAAGAGGCACCTGGAACCTGATTGAGTGCTTTAAAGAAAACAAGTTAACGGTGAGGTCCTGGCACATACAAACATCACAATTTGACTTTCCGAACATGGAGCAGAGCAGCATGGGGTGCGCAATTATTCCAGACTATCATGACAAGATGTAGGGTTCAACCCGTGAGGTCTATGAAGAGAAGATTGGATGCTGTCACCCCACCTTTGGGGTTACAAAGCCGTGTCCCTCTCCGGGACCCCCCAAGGGGCATGCAGGCCTGGGCCAGCAGGGCCATCCTGAGACCTGAGCATCCCAGGCACAGCCCACTGGAAGCAGGCGGCTCCAGGGTGTTCAGAACTGGAGATGCAGGTCTTGGACAACCTAAGTATTCGCTCTCTTGTACCGGCCAGAAACAGGGAAGAAGGGACAGGAAGAGGCGCACACGAATGTCCCCAGATGCGTCCCACCGAGGCCACCAGTGCAGGGGCCAAGGCCTCCTTCTAGGTCTCCGTGTCACCTGGAAAAGCATCTTGCCCTTTCAGAAATTCTTAAGAAGCTCTGCATGAGAATCCAAACATCTCAACGTAGCTTAAAAATTCTTTGTATGACCAGGGGCCTAGAATGGGGAAAGACGAGGAGAACCAGGCTCTGGGCTCCAGGGCCTCAGACACATCAGGAAACTGTGACGAAATGGGCTCCTCAGACTTCTCCGGCACCGTGACTCAATGCTTAGGACGTCTTTTACTTTATCACTGATGAGACTTAGTGCCGTTCAACTTCTGTGTTCTCGCTGAAATACTCAAAAGAACACAAGAGCTCATGGAAAGTGTGAACAGTACAAGGAAGGTCAGCTGCCCTTCGCCACACCCCAGGAAGGTCCTGTTACGGTTAGAGTGTGAATGCGGTTTGAGGACAGAACAGCAGAGCCATGCAGGAAGAGAGCGGAGCCTACACATCCACCTGTGAGCCTTCACCCATGGGAGCCAGAAGCCCCCTCAAGGCATAGGAGCCAGGTCCGCCTCTGCACCCAGATCACCACCAGCACTTCTGTCTGTGGGCCACTGGGGGCCACAACCCACACAGGGCAGCATGCAGGGCCCGCCAGGGTATCTGGAAAGCGAGGGGTCGTAGGCAGGGAGCAAGCTGAGCAGCATGGTGGGCAGAGTCATCCACAGAGCGCTGCCCTCCGCACACCATTTTTATCAAGGGGTGAGTGGAACGGATTGAATCGAATACTGGTTGAAATTATCTAAGAATGCATTCCCTTCAGTAGAGTGGGATAGTCTGAAAAGACCAGGACCTTTCCCCTGAGCTATAACTCCCATCTCTGTTTGCTTTTCATTGGAAGCGAAGGTCTTGCTAAGTCTTCAAACTGCCCAGGCTGGGCTTGAACTTTCAATCCTCCTGCCTCAGCCTCCCAGAGCACTAGGGTTACAGGTGTGTAATCCTAGTTCTTCAATCCATTTCTTCAAATCAAAGACACCAACCTGGGATAAGGCAAAGTTAGTGAAAAAGTTTTCTAACACTTAGAGAGGGTGAAAAGCTTTGAGAGTGATTTTTAAGTGATTTTATTCCTCCTGAAATTTCACTACATATATGCACATGAACCAACATGGAAGATAGAGGAAAATGTTAAATTTTTAAATCTTTAGATTTGAAATTGAGGGAAAGATTCTGAAAGCTCCTGAGTAGATATTTAGGGTGACCAAAGAGGACTAACTCATCCCATCTACTTCCAGAGATTGCTCCTTGGACAATGTGGTACAAGTAGAAAAATTAACAACAGCAACAATCTGAGGCTTGTGAATATATTCTGCAACATAAAGAAGGGTTCACTGGACCTAAGGCGATGATTTGGGGAAATATTTACAACACTAGTACATTTTAGTTGTACTCCCCCAAAATATAATGAAATATGATTTCCATAAACACATACACATAGAGAGAGAGAGAAATGACATTGCAACAGCTTAAAGGAAAATATTTCTGAAAGGCAGAGGTGATGATAACAATAATTAGAGCTAAAATTCATTGACACATTTCTGTGGATACTTATTCTACGGATGCACATTTCCGTAGATACTTACCTGCAAGCTCCATTTCATTCTACACAAACAACTCTTATCCTTGTTTCATCGATAAGAAGAATGGAGAACAGAAGAGCTAATATCATAATCAAGGATGCTCAGGTGGTAAGAGAAGAAATGGGGTTTTAAACTGAGACAAAGAGAACTATGAATGAAAAGAAGGGACAAGGGGAGATGGTAAACTATTTAGTAATGCACCAAATCCAGTCAGTATTGAGAATCAGGTTGAGAAGAGCTCCAAGGATGTAGAGAAAGGACAAGAAGTAAAATCATGAGAGTCAGAATGAGAGGACATCAAATATTAAACTCTGCATTATTCTCTCTGGAGAAGAGGTTCCGAATACATTAAACTTACGTAATTATAAAACAAAATAGGAGAAAACTTTTTCGTCCCGAGTAAAAATCCATTTCTTCAAATCAAAGACAGCAACCTAAGATAAGGCAAAGTTAGTGAAAAAGTTTTCTAACACTTAGAGAGGGTGAAAAGTATGGATTTCAAGCATGGAGGACAAGGTGTCTAGGTGTGTTTAGACTTGTTCTCTGCCACACTCCGTAGCGAAGAAAATGGAGCAAAATCCACAAAGTTCTTGGGGAAGATTGTATCATAATTCTACATCCACCCAAGCTACCAAGTTATTACTTACAGTCGAAGAAGCAAACAATATACTCCCAGTTAGAGAAGCCCAGGAAATGTGTAATCTACATATATTTCAGATTAAGAAGTGAAGAAAATTCCTTCACTATTGGAAAGGTATATTAAGCATTAAGACTACTAGATCATGGGCTGGAGATTTAGCTCAGTGGTTTCGCCACCTGCTGCACAAGCGCAAGGACCGGAGTTTGATCCTCAGTACCAGGAAAAAAAAAAAAAGACTACTAGATCATGACATAGTTGCTACAAAAATGATCTAAAAGTAAGTGAATAAAAATTTTAAAGTAAGTCTTCAAGGAAAAAAAACATAAAACAAACATACAAAACATCTCAAAATGGGAGGTGGACCTGATACAAAACAGCATTCTCTCCCACCGTGTATGGATGCATCCATTTTTCTTTGTTAAGAATATTTATTTTTATAATTATAACCACTGGAATAAAATACAAAATCAGGATAAAAGAACTATTTCTATAGTGATGGACAAATAATTGTCATATCAATCTAATGCGATGTTGTTCTTAGAAACCGGAACAAGTCAAATGGGAATTAATAACAAAAATAACAGCACATAATAAAGTGGCCAAACACAAAAGCGATTGTAAAGCATTAATATTTTACTGTTCACCACAAATGGGCACTTAGAAAATACAGTGCAGAAAACATTCATCCTAAAAACTAAGCCGATCATGAATAACAATTATTTTAAAATGTGAGATCCTTATATTAAAAACCATAGAATTTTACCAAAAGATAAAAAAAAAAAGGATAAGGCAGAACTTACTGTAGCTAAAGAATCCAACAGGCCAGGAGGGGACTGGGTGTCATTGCCCAGCCTGTCACCTTCCCCTGGGGCCAGGAGCCACCAGGAGCTGGGGTCGTTCTTTCAAAACCTTCCTCACTGAGAAAGAATGCACATTTCTGACCCTCCCGGGAGTGGGTACCGTAGTGACCCTTCTTAACCCTTCTTCACCTGCCACCTCTCTGTCCTCTTCCCATTTGGAAAAGATCTACCTCCTACTTCCTATTCTCTACCTTTCATTTTGCTCTTTAAGTTATTTATACTTCTCATATAAGAGGAATCAGAGAAACTATGTGATGTTTAAGCTCTTGTGTCTGGTTTATTTCACTTAACCTTATGCTCTGGAGATGCATCCATTTTCCTAGAAATGATTCCAGTTTAACCTTCTTTAAGGCAGAGTAGTACTCCATTATGTGCAAACACCTCATTGTTTAAAATCCAGCTGTCTGCTGACGGATACACAGGCTGTTTCCAAGATCCAGCTAATTTTAAAAATGAAATGAAGGACACAGTAGGAAACAAAGAGGTAGGTCTGCTGCAGATGGGAAGGGATCAAGGGAGGAAGGGGGGTGGTGAAAAGAATTGCTAAGTACCTGTGCCTACTCCCTAAGATGAATGTGGACACAGTGGGCTCAAAGATGGGCCAATAAATAATATCAACAGAAACAAGGCGCCCACTCTGGAAAAGAGCGTAACCTTCATTGATGCTTTGGCGGAACGAAGAGAGATGTATTTCTGGACTCCCGCATGGTGTGTCTCCTGCTGAGAGGGTCTGTCTGCCTATAACAGATGAGGGTTTGGTCTGGCTTGGTTTGGCTTAGAATCACATCTTTTGCTTTAACTGAGAAACGCTAAGGGAGCGTGGCTGGGTGTGGAGTCTTTGTTCACTGCCCCCAAACCCAGCAGTGCCTCGCCCGCTGCTCACCCTCCTGCGAGCCATCCTAGGTGCCCCTGCACCTACGCCCTGCTCGGCGGACCCCTCTCAGCCCAGCTGAGACTGTTTATCATCAGCTTCCTCTTGCTAGCAACCTGCACTGAGGCACACATCTCAGGTTCGGACTGAGTGTAGTTTACAAACTTGAGAAACCTTACGTAGGAGTCTGTCACTTTGATGCAAACTTCACAAAGCCAGAAAAGCTTTCCCAGGTCTCTGTGCCCTGTCCTCCCTCAGGAGCCAGCCTTTCTCTGTCCTGTCCGGCGTTTACATGAGCAGTCCCGACTGGTTAGCCAACTGGGCCGAGCCCTTTCTGTAGCCCTGAGTGTCTCCGCTCCATGAGGGCCTCGCTTGCTGCTCCTTTCACCCCCAGAGCAGGGAGCAGAGGCTGGGCCTGGCAGCGCCTCTCACACGGCGGGACTCTGTGTCCAGTGAGGCCAGCGGCCTCCCCACACTGCAGCCACCAGGACAGACCCGGCCTCCTGTCTCCCCATCGCCCGCCGGGGATGCTCACCTTGCTCTCCTCACTGACAATTCGCCTCCCAAATTGGCTCAGCAGCCCGGAGTATTTCTAAAACAGTATTAACCCGACAGCCTAGAGCCTTTGTGTTCCATGCAGTGACAGCTGTGAACACGCTTGGTTTCTGCCACTCCGCTGTGTCCCTTGGGCTGGAAGCTGTGGGGAGAGGAAGTATTTACTGCAATACGGATTCTGAGGGGTCGCAGGCGTGATTTCCTAAGCATGGCGTTCAGACGCGTGCATTCTTTCCACTGACCACTCCAAGTGAGTATAAAAGAGGTTTAACAATCACACTTCGGAAACGGTTTTCTCTTTCCTTGCAGAAGGTACACTCAAGTCGGAATCTCCTACTGACCCCAGCACTGTGGAAGGCTGAGGCAAGAAGACTGAAAGTTCAGGCCTGGGCAATTTAGCGACTTAGCAAGACCCCGTCTCCAAAAAAAAAAGAAAAAAATTAAAGGGTTGAGAATGTGGCTCAGCGCGGGGGCTCTAGGTTCAATCCCCAGGTCCAACAACAATAAAAGCAAGTAGCAGAAGCTGCTAAGTGTGAGGCGTCGGACAGTCTTCTTTGAGAAATTCACATTCAGGCTGATAAGACAATAGGATAGCTGAAGCCAAGTCGAGACTCAATTCTAATTCTGTTGCCAAGGTATTCTCCAGGGCAGATTTTTCAAACTACGGTTGCAACAACAGTCTTAGAGAACAGTTCCATATTTCCAGAGGATGAAGGACCCATGCCCTTTTGCTCCAGTTGGCTCCACAGCACAAATGTACGCTAAATGCAGTTTTTACTCAGCTTGACTCAGAATGCAGAATGCAGCACTCATTGATGACGCATAGATTTTTATGGATCATACACCACTGAGCATTTTATTTATAAAGCATTTCAAACATTGAGATTCTGTTTAGCTGAAGAGGGTTCAGCAATAGTTTATCATTTACACTGCTGATCACCAGGGATTGAATATAGAAAATGGGAAAAAATATTACGCATTTTTTAAATTTTTTGTCAGCTTGCTTCTAATGGTCTTAGAACATGCATGTGTCTGCACTATAATTTTCCTAAAGACGCCTAATGTTGGCACAAGAGGTTTCAGCTTAGGGAAGGGTTTACATAATCAACTATTATTGATGTAGATGGAATAACATAAATCAAAGCCAGGCAAAAATGTGTGTTGCATAGATTATGTTTATATTTTTTATGACACTTTTTCACATTCCCTATTTTATTATACCTGAGGTCAGGGGGTAATAGGACAATAGGTAACTATGAATGGGGCACGTCTCTTCTGCACCCTTCTCGTTACTGTTTGGAGACAGGTCTCGATGTGCTGCCCAGCCTGACACTAAACTCACGGGCTGAAGTGATTTTCCTGCCTCAGCCTCCCAAGTGCTGCGGCTGCAGGTGTGTCACTCTGCCCAGCTCCTCCTAGCCCAAGATTTCATTTCAAGTGGACAGAGCCGCCCTGAGAGTGCAGACGATTTCTCTGATTGGAAATTGGGAAAAATAACCTGCAGACTCTTGGCCAACTTTCACCCTTTTCTCTCCAAGAAGCTAGAGGACGTGGTGCTCTGCTGCCCTCTCGTGCTGTCTCACTGGACAGTGGTTCCCATTGTCCCCTGCCTTGCTGGGGGCCTCCCTTGGTCAGGGCCACGTGGAGGTCAGAGGCCTCGGGTCTGGGTCAGCAAGTCCACTTTGCTTCCCAGCAAAGGAGATGATCCACCATGGGCTTTTACAGCCCGTCTCACCCTCAGTGTCCTTTATGAAAGTCCCCAAGTGGGAAATGGTGATAGATCACCTTTTCAGGAGCCCTTTCACCAACATGTATTGAGTATTTAGGACGATCTAACCAGTAGTATTTGACATTTGTTAATCATAAAAAGCTACAAGGAATTGCTAGCAGTATCATTAATAACAACCATGACTATGCCATCTCAACAGCCAGAAAAAGGCCTCCCTCAAACCTTGGATAAGGGTTCATATTTCGCAGCAGAAACCACACGCATTTGCATTCAATTCCAGGAGAAACGACTCGGTGCTCCGCTCTGCAGTGGAGTCAACGGACAGTTTTCACAAGGTGTGGAAAGGACCCCGAGTTAATTTCCATGCCTTTGACTCCTAAATGCAAAAAAGCTGAACACGACATAAACTCAGAGCTCAGTAAAAGTGGGTTTGGTTCTGCCAGGTGCTATTTTCAGTACACTGCTTTCTTTTGACTGAACCGGATACGGAAAGGAAGCGTAGACAGCGCCGGAGGGCGAACTGCTGAAACTGAAGTCTGGGGCCTACAGCTGTGCACAGAGCCAGGAGAAGCGCATGGCTGAGCACAGAGGGAGGCGTGGGCAGGTGATCGTGTTGATGCGCTGAGGACCAAAGAGAAGCCAGTCATTCCGGGCTCAGGCTGGAGAAGGGCCCTGGGGAGAAGCAGCCAGCTAGAGGGGCTCAGGGAGCTCGGCAGAGGGACGGAGTTGTGCCGAAAGCTCAGCTAGGAAAGCGCTGCCGCACCAGGGCATCCATCGACAGAAAGCCTAGAGAGGAGGGCAGGCGAGCGAGGGAGACCTGGGGAGAGGACCACACAGAAGCGAGATACACATGAAGAGCCACGCTGGGGAGTTTCACTTTGTCCGGGACGGCAGGGACCCGAGGACCCGGCACCGGGGGGGTCTTGCATACTCCACAGGTCACCGTCGCCCCTGCAGTGGAGACCGCAGCTGGGCGGAAGCAGGCATGAGGTCGGAGGGTGTGCCGGTCACCGCAGAAATCGGGGGTGTGAGCTTGGGCTTGGGCAACAGCGGTGGAGACCACAGAGGGTAGAATTCACTGGACAGCAACACATTCAAAAGGAGTGTTTTCTCAGGGAGGCCGAGAAGGAGACACCGAGGATGACTCCTGGGTTCGGTATCAAGACAGCTTCCCAAAGAGCCAGCGACATCATATCACGGTGCCTCGGGCACACTCATGTCTATAGCAGAGCAGCTCATGATAGCTCAATCTCAGAAATGGCCCGTGTGACCATCACACATGAATGGATAAAGAAAATGTGGTATTCACAACCAAGGGAGCACTACTTGAGTAGTGGATAAACTTGAGTCATTTGTAGGAAAATGAATGCACCTTGAGACCATAATGCTAAGAGAAATACACCAGACATAAAGCCTAAATGTTGAAACCCAAAATTAAAGCACAAATAAAAGACAGAAAAGAGGAAGTAGGAAGACAAAGCCCTGCAAACAAGAAGAGAGGGGCAGGGGATGTAAAAAGGAAGTGCATGTGTTGTGCACACACACCAACTCCCCACAAGGAAGGTAATCATTACGTACCACAGACATGTAAAAATAAAATAGGAAGGGACACCTGGGAGAATGGTGGCAGAATCCTCGGCGGCAGGAAACAAAGTGGCATTCGTGCAGGACTGACAGGATAGCCAAGGTCTGGATGCGTCCGTGGGCAGCCAAGCAAAACTGTCCAGGGGCAAAGCAGTAGCAGTCAGGAGTGGTAATCCACACTTTTCACCAACATCCACCTCACAGTCCTTTGGCGAGAAATGGGTAGCCGGCATTCCAAACCAGAGCTCTGTCGCAGGCCTGTTAGGGATAATTTGTGTTTATTGCAGCAAAACTGACATGTTTTGGATGCAAGGAGGAGCATACTCTCAAGAGCTGAGAAAAGCTCACTGCAAAGCTCAGGGTAAGCACAGCCTTTCCGGTCTGAAGTCCACGGAACAGTTTCTCCCCAAAGAATCACCTGCATTTCAGGAGGGGGTACAAGACCCCCAGACAGCCACAGGGTTTCTGAGGACCACGATGAACAATGACTTGTCTACACCTGCCGCGGGAGAGCCTGAGTGCGGCCCTTCACCTCCTCCCTACTCCCTTTCTCCTCCATAGATAGTCAAAAGATTGTCGACCCTGGACCACACAGCCCGGAGACAGTTACATTGTATCCTTCCCGTTCCCTTCCTGATCACTGCATGCCCTGATCACGGAACAGTCTCGCTAAGCTCCGCCTAGGCCACGCAGGCCGCGTAGCACTGTTTGCCCCGCTGTCTCTTCCTGTTTGCTTCCACTAGAAATAAAGAACATGGAGCTCTAGGCATCCGTTAGCTCCCGACAAGCTATGGTTCCTCCTGGTCCCAAACTTCAGGAATAGTCGTGGTTTCTTCATTTCTTCATCTCCCAGCGCTCTCCCTGGCTTCAGACCCTACACTGTGCGGGTTGTAGCATACACGTTCCAAGCCATCGGGTTTCCTAGACTCAAAATAATTTGTGTTTCATTTCCATTCCCGAGTTTTCTGGGAAGCAAATGACATACTTACAAATGATGTATGCAGGTGATGAATGATGAATAAAAATAAAAAAGAACTAAGCTGATTAAGATGTAGTAAGTATATGTACCAACTCCCCATGATGAATATAATCATTATCTATGGCAAACATATACTAATAAAAAAGATTTCAAAATAAATAAATATATATATATGCTTTCCAAATTCATTTGTCCATTCAAAATATTTCATTCTATATTAATGGCTAAACAGCTAATACCAAAAGGAGAGATCAATACATAATTTTGATCAGAATTTTGTAGGCAACCAAAGAATTCAAATTACATAACTATAAACATATACTTTAACTTTTCTTATGATTACCTGGTTCTGAAAGAAATTTGAAGTAGTTTATTCTGAAATGAGAATAACAGTGAAATGAGAATAATAAGAGCTTTTAAGTAAAGAGGAAAATAAGGAGGACAGACTGAAGCCAAGTTCCCTTCATTTCGTCCTATTTATATGAATAATAACATTTGTCTCATTCTAATAAAAAAGTTAAGAAAAATGTTTTTCCCATTTACTTCGACAAGCATCCAATCAATGGCAGGTATTTTGGGGGTTTTTGTGTGTGTGTGACAGGGTCTCACTTTGTAGTTCAGTGTGCCCCCAAACTCACTATGTAGTCCAGGCTGGCCTCAAACTTGGGGATATCCTCCTGCCTCAGGCTCCCTAGTGCTGAGATTGCATGGTGTGCTACCATGCCTGGCTTATTTTTATTGTTAAACAGAAATAAACATCACATTTTTTATTTACTAGAGAAAAATTCAATTTGGATTCTGAGCTTCCTAGTGTCCAAAGCAAAAAGAGAAACACAATTTCCAGATTTATATGACCTACATACAGAGATGAATTCTCAGGAGATCCTTTTAGTCTAGTCTGGTCCTAAAATTGGAGAAAAATTCAAACAAGGGTCTTCATATAGAGGTGATTTGTGAAAAAGTTAACAGTAACTTGGAATAGAAATTAGCATGCATTGGCTGGGGATTTAGTTCAGTGGTTCCAGTGCCTGCCTCGAAAGCGCAAGGTCCTGAGTTCAATCCCCAGAACCAAAAAAAAAGAAATTAGCATGCATCAAGAAGTTACTGTGTGCTGGGCATTTTACTACAACTTTTACAGGTACTACTTTATCTCAACATGACCCTCTGTGTCCGTGCTATTGCCATTCTTCTGTTATAAATAAGATGAGTGGGGTTTGTGACCTAACTAGGGTGTAGCAGCTCCAGATTAGATCCCAGACATCCATGGGTGGTGCCTCCCTCCTAACCACTTCCTGTCTAGGAGCTCTGCTGATTCCATCCACCCTGGTCCTGTGAGGCTTCTCCGTGGCCCAACACCAGTTCCCAGCTCCTGACCGAGCGGCCCCGAGCAGCCCTGGGATCCAGGATGACTGGGAGTACAGGGCGAAGGACTGACCTCATCCTGCACAGTGAACATTCCTCTGTACTTCCACCAGGCAGAGATGAGCTTGGAAGCGTGTGCCTGAAACTGACTCTTCCAGAGCCTGGAAGTCAGGTGCTCTCTATGCCAAATAAAGGCAGCGTTGTGTGTGTTAGTAAAGTTCAGCAGTGACTTAGAAATGCTGGAAAATAAGAAATAGCCTACTTACAGTGATGATAAATAATATTCACTGATTGTATGTAAAACATCAGCTAGGTACATTATTCTAAGTAATACACGTGCATCGATATATAGATTCATTCTTATAAACATATACATTCACATTATGAGGCCCAAATGAATGTATTCAATGCAGGCACTGAGTGTATGCATGTAATATATGAATATTGCTCTGAGTCCCCTCCAAATCCAGGTTTTGCACCCTAATAGCCAGTGTGATGGTTTTCAGAAGTGGGTCCCCAAAGGAGGTGAGTCCAAGAGAGCGAGTGCCCCACGAATGGGATCGCAGTGCTACCAGAAGCGTTACCCGCACTTGGCCGTGCTGCCCTCTGCCTCCCACTGCAGGAGGATGCAGCTCCCATCCCTCAGAAAGACGCACCCCTTACCAGAAAACCAGCCTTGCCGGTGCCTGATCTCAGACCTCGAAGCCTCAGGACAGTGAGAACCACTCTCCTGTGCTGCAGAGCTCCTGGTTACCGAGTCATAGTCATAGCACAGGAGCACGGAGTGAACCGAGACAGTACCCGAGGGCCTGCTGAGCTTGGCTGCAGCAACACAGCTGACTCTGGGATCCACCAGGGAGCACTGGACCCACATCTGCATGGGTCTGGCTGGGCCATGGAGGCATAACCTTGGGGACCATGTCTGGTCCCTGGCCCCTTCCTCTCTGGCGCTGTCCCTTGCTTCCCAGCCTCCATGAGCTGAGCAGCTTTGCTCCACCAGGCCCTTCCACCATGATATTCCTGCCTGGATCCAGCTGACCATGGACTGAGTCCCTGAAACCATGAGCCAAATTAAACTCCAACCCGAACCCACTTTATTTATCACAAAGTGCCAACACTGCCATTAAACCTGAATGCTGAGGTTTTAGTTTAGAAAAAACAACTCACACATTAACGTATTTTGTCTTAATAGAAAGAACACGTGTGCCATAGTTTCACCACAATTGCTCTAAGCTGCACTTCTCAATGCAGCAACAGAAAAGTCTTGCACTAAGAAAAATCTGCTGAACCACTACTGGCAAGGTTTGCTTCCATCTCACAGTGTTGTTTGGGACACGGATCCCCCCCTTGAGACTAAGGGGCACACAAAGATGTGAACAGATGATCGGAATTCCGTGAGCTAAAAGCTGCAATAGACAGCAGCGACCACAGCTTCCGGGAGCTTGGGAAGACAGGGCAGGCCAGTGGGGACAGGAAGGAGGAGGGAAAGGAGCTACAGAGAGAAGAGGCCTCTTCTGAGAGCAGGAGGACATTTGCATTCATCTAGCAACACTTTCTTAAGAGGTCTCCAGTAGGGTTTGGTTCTGAATTTGAGAACAAGACATTTGTCTTTTTTTTTTTGAAAGCAAGTGTTTTATTTACATCAGTTGTTAAATCACAGTTTATCCAAATGAACATAATGCCACATTGTTTGTAAAAGAAGGGGCACAAATATGACACAGATACAATCCAACATCTATCAAAATACCATTTGGAAGGAAGAAAACTTGACTCGTTTCATTCTGTGAGCAAATGCGGTCCAGCATGTAAGAGCAGAGTCAAAAACTTACAACAGTCAATTATTTTCTATATAACATGAAAAACATTTCACTACGCCACCTCGGTGTTAAGCACACTCCTCTGTCCACCATAACAAAATCAATTAGGAGAAAAGATTGACAAGACTATATCTGTTAGTGGAAAAAAACTTCCTTCCAACTTCCACTGGACTAGCAAGAAAAGTTTCACAGTAAGTAGGGAACATTCTGTGTGTTTCAAATGCTTTTTATGTTTAGCTCGCTGTGCATAATGGGAAAGTGACTGGTTTCTGAGTCCTACACTAAGCATGGACCTAAGCTTTAGTGGATTTGTAGAATAAGAATTCTCACCAGGAATGTTATTTCTTGGAAGCTGTTTTCATGGGTGTGAGGCTTTGAACTTCCCAAGGCCTCCCCATGGCTGCACACGTTGTCACATGCTGTACGATAGGAAAGGCATGTATTATGCTGCACGTCTTCAAACACCAAGAAAAAATATGCAACAGATACAGAAGAGGATTACTCAAAACACAGATAAATACATGAAGAATGATACTCCAGTTGGAGAAGTACAACTACGTGTTGCCAACTCCAGTTCCGGGTCAAGCATTTAGGAACTCAGTTCAAAAATATCGTATGATATCAAGGGAAAGTAATAGGTGGTCTGGCAAAAAAGGCAGTGTTAGATGACCATAGCTCCTGATGAAGCCACTCTTATAAAGCAGCTAACCTATCAAATGTACTTCATTAGTTCTGTGCAATCTATTTATTGTTTCAATGCTCGAATCGAAATATACATTAATTTTTATGTTTCTTCTTCTCCAAGTTAAAAACAAAGTGAGAATCTCGTGGATGCCTTTACCGTCATGGCAGCTGGCTCTGGTTCTAAGATTCTAGCAGTGGCTCAGTGAAAGAATCACACTTAGCATTTCACACTCAAAGAGAAATAGAACCAGCAGATGGCTCTCCATGGTCACCAGTCTTCCACCCTTTTAGTGGTCATCTGTTCTGCTCCATCCCCGGGCTGTATCTTTGTTTTGTTTCGCAGAATCTCTCTGTTTAAAGAATTCATCCTTCACCCAGAAAAGGTAAGATTTGGGTTCTGTCTCTGGATAAATCTTGGAGGCTTCTCTGGTAAGGCCAGGTTGTCCTGTGTGTTCTGTAGGAAGCTAGATAACACAGCTGTAAGGAACTGGCAAGAAATAGTAACAGAAGTGGGACTAACATCGAAGAGCTTGGCACCTTAGAAATCTGAGAAAACCCTTTAATTTGAGAAAATACAAATCTGAATTATCACAGATCTTGCTTTTTGATTAGAGACAGATTTTTCATATTAGATTTCCCTGACCGATCTCACATTCCTCCAATCCTGCTGTGAAAATCCTAACTGAAAATCCCGCAGCTGAAAATACACCAGCAGCTGGAGCATGCTAATAGAGTTTAACCTCAGAGGATTTTTGAAGAAATGTCCAACCTAGGAATCTACTTTCATGTTGCTTTATAAGGCATAACATTGTTGTAATGCTTCATATTGATGAAGTATCTTAAAATAAATGAGTAGTGAACTTCCAAAGCAAGAACTGAGGTGGATCCTTATTACCTCTGTCCTCCGGATGGGAAAACAGCCCAAGACCTTCATCTTCTTGCTCAAGATCATAAAAGCCAGCCCTGGTTCCCTGCATGAATCTTCGAATCACCAGCTTCAGAACTTTGTTCAACCCATGGAACAACAATATCTTGATTAAAAATCAATTTGTTTTCTACGCAAAAGATGAGTGTGTGTGTGTGTGTATGTACACGTATGTGCAAAGAAGCCTGCGAGCAGCTTAGTATCGCCTGTAAAGATGAAAAGAGAATCAAGATGTGCAGTGTGCGTGTACCAGATCCCCACAATGCACGCAAACATCCTGATGTACTCAAATGTGGACTAATAATTTTTTTTAATTTTGCAAATTGTGTCACTAAAGGCCCTGTTCTGAATGTGGACAAGGCAGTCACCAAGCAGGAGGAAGACAGAGCCACCTCGCTCGCTCCTGGGTTCTCTCCTTCCCTGCGGTGCGGCCGCAGGGTCTCCAGCACAAGCCCGGCCTCCAGTTTGAAGGTGAACAAAGCGCCGTGCCGACAGGCAAGTGCTGAGACTGCGGTGACTGCAAGGCCCCAGCCGTCTGCCTCTGCAGCCTCTCGGAAGGGCAAAGCCTGTCTCTTTGTCCTCTGTTCACACAAGAACAAGGAGACCTCGCCCTGCTTCTCCTCTCTGGCTCTTTGCGCTGGAGCTGACCTGAAAACCACACTAGACCAGCTTCTCTTGGCTCACTGAGGAGAAGGTTCTATTCATCTCTCCTTTGTAGGAGCATCTTTAAGCCCACACCTCCTACTCAGGACTACTGTGGATTTAGGGACACACCGACCATTAGCGATTGTTGCTCTTATTATTCATTATTAAATTTTATTTTCACACACAAAAAAATATTCTGGATTCTCATTTTCTAAGTTCATATCCAAAACCCTAAAATACGGTCGCACGGGAAGCCTCTAAGGACAGCGGGGTCTTGGCTTCTGGCCAGGGACAGCCGTCACCTGGGGTCCCTTGGCAGGCGGTCCCCAGTCATTGCCACCACCGCGAGCTGTGCGCTTCTGTTGTGCAGGCCCTGGCAGAGCTCCCAGGTCTTTCCAGCCGTGGAGTCCCCTGAAGTCTGGCCTGGCCTTCTACGAGTATGGAGCCCCAGCCTCTCTCTGCTCTGGCTCTCATCCACCTCTGACGGCAGATGTGGAGGGAAGGTACCAGGACCCAGGAGGGCCTGGGTGGGCGTAAGGAGAGACCACACTACAGATTTGCTCTGTTTCCTCTCTAGGAGAACACTACTCAGTCCCGAAGAAGGCTAAACGTGGGTCGTTTGTAGGAAAGCAGATGTACCTCGAGACAACATTAAGTGAAATAAATCAGACACAGGAGCTCAAACATGGCACAGTTTCTCTTAGATGAGAAACTCAGAGCTAAAATAAAGAGCAAAATAAAAGACAGAAAGGATGTGGGGAGATGGGTCTCTTGGAAATGCGAAGGGAATCCAGAGTGGGAGGGAGGGGTAGGGAGGGATAAGGGTGTCTTCAGCTAGAGCACCAACTCTTGCTGTGAATCTAAGCACTGTACCCTGCAAACGGGCACTAATAAGAAAAGGAAAGAGGGAGGACACCCTGCCCAGGAGGAAGACGCTGAGGACCGCAGAGAGGGGGCTGCACTGTCCCTCCAGGAGCCTCCGAAACCTCCCAGGATGGCTGCAGGGCTCCTGCACCAGCTGCAGAGCTGAGCGCTGGGCCTGGCTCAAGTGGACTCCGGGTCCCCTGCAGCCTGTCACGGCCCTGCCATAGGGGTCAGGACGGGGTCCGGGGGGCGAGAGCCCTGCAGACACTCAGGGCTGCGAGCTGCCCACTGGAGCCGAGGACTCCTTTTCTCCAGTGTGTGACTTGAGTCCTTTCCACTTCTAAACTAGAGGAAAGGGTTCCCTAAACGGATCCATTTTAATTAAGACCACAGGCAGGAGGCAGCTTTCTTTTTCTCCTTTTCCTGCTCCAGAAGTTCTAGATAGCACTAGACTCCGACCTGTGATTTCAGGTGCCCGACCTGCAGGATTAGTAACAGCCCCAGCTCAGACTCCCCCTGAAAGGCTCCCAAGAGGAGTTTATGCCACAGCTACAGGCAGAAGAGCACCAGCTCAGGTGCGGGGTTTCTTCCTCACCCGGGGGCCACGCAGGGCACAAGGAAAGCTGTCCCCAGGCTAAGGTGTGGCGGTGCCTGGTTCACTTCAGAGGGAGGGTGGTGGAACTTTGTCCTCAAACCACAAAGAGGAAAAGGCTCCGGGCACGGGATGGGAAAGGTGCTGGGGGGAGGAAAACCCCAGAGGAGCGGAGATGAACTCACACTGAGGTCCCCGCCTGCCAGGCACCCAGCTTTAGCAGAGCTCAGCCCGCTGTGACCTCCACCACGCTGGTGGCCCTGAAGGACACCCAGGCCTTGGAGCCTGAAGCACAGAGCAGCGGAAACGATCAGCTGCTTCAGTTCCTGCCCTGCTCTCAGGGCTCCTGAATGAGCCGGGCAGAGAGCACTGTTTTTCCCTGTCCACCAGGCAGTACCTAACAGTCTCCCTGAAATGGGAGCAGAAACCGCTTCTATACAGGTGCCTCTGAACTACAGCACTTCTGTAGATCACCTCACCACGTAAATAAAGCACTTTGTCAGCACCAAATGCTGAATTTGAAATTGCAACACAAATGCATTATTTCACTCCCTAGAAATTAGGTTTAAAAATTATTTCCTAATTCTGGGGTGACAATTTAAACACACACAAGCACAGCCTGGTCCAGAATCAAGGACTCTGGGAGGAACGGCCAGTTGCAGATGGGAAAAAAACAAACAATACAAGCAAGAGACATCTTCCTGTGCCCAGAAAGGAAACAAGCCATTCTAGAGTAAAGGGACCAAGTCAGAAAGACAGGAGCCACATGGAGGCCCTGAGACTGGCTCCAGTGGGGCAATCAGGGGAAAACAATGATCACAGAAGCAGGTCGAGTGAGTCTGGATGCGTAACATCCCACGAGTTTATAATGACGCCATCACTCTAAGTAAAGACAGACAAACACTAAACTCAGCTTCCTGGTGCACCCTTTAAAACTGAAAACTGGCTGTTAGAAAGTGTGGCAGACTCCCACCCAAGGCCACAGCACCACCACCGAGGTAGGCGCGAAAGCCCCCAGAAGTGCAGCTTTGCTGCCCTCCCAGCAGGATGCGAGAGTTCCTTTCTCTGCATCTCCTTCCTTGTGGGTGGGCAAGGCACCGGGCTTGTCATGGCCCAGGGGGGCACAACCCAGGGCTAAAGAGCAGCTGGGTAAGATGTGCTGGAGTCGTGCTGAAAACACTGAATCAGCCTGTGCTCCAGCAGCAATCCACTGCCCCTCACCCCGCTCCTTTGGCCTCTTCTCTGTACAGCCACCTGGTTCCACACTACAAAGATGCAGAGGACACCAGACCACCAGACCACTGTACTGGAGCTAATCAACTTTTCAACATTTAAAGAATGCTGCCCAGAGGTAGGGGCTTCTGAGCCGCCATCCCACTGCTCCTGGCCCAGAGGAAGGGCCTGCCCGGCCACTATCCCTCCTGCTGCTCCCTGCCCAGAGAAAAGGGCTTTTGGGCTGCTGTCCCTCCCGCCACTCCCGGCCCAGAGGTAGGGGCTTCTGAGCCACC
>NW_004624766.1:19888760-19909069 GCF_000247695.1 Heterocephalus glaber
GGAAGGGTGGAGGGGGTGAACGGAGGGCTAGGAATGGGGAAAAAATAAGAACCAAGATGCATTATGTAAAGGTACAATTCCCAGTGAGAAATGTAATTGTGTTGTGTACCTACAATGTACCAATAAAAGAATTTCAGGGAAAAAAAACATGCTGGCACACTGGGGCTGGTCCTCTCTGGCCAATACGTGGAACTCTGAAATCACACTGTAACAAACCTAAGCTCGCCTTCTCCAGGACTCGAGAGGCTGGGGAGCCAAGCCCCACCAACAGCCAGCCCACCACCCGGAGCACAGGAAGGGAGCCATCTTTGACCACCCAGCGGTTCTCTTAGAGCAAACAAACCACTGAAGAGCGGCCCGATGAATCCGCCACCTACCTTCGTGACCCTAGCAAGACCAGGAGACAGCCCCCTAAGCTCAACCCAAGCGGTTGGTCCACAAAGCTGAAAAAGGTTTGCTTTAAGCCATGAAGATGTCTGCTGGTTTGTTAATGCTGAAACAAGTGATATGTAGAGGAAGGGTTAAGAACCGATCCTACCTTTCCTTACAAACCATGTTTTCTGGTAGTCAAGTATCTAGTTGATGAGGTAATGTTTTTCCTCATATTAAAAGTTCAGCTGACTGACCCAAGGATTTAGCTCAGTGGCACCACACCTGCCTCACAAGTTTGATACCTGGTACCAGAAAAAAATTAGTTCAGCTGATAAATGTAAGGAAAACACCACAATTGCACAAAATTGACTCTTTTTTTTTGGTACCGGGATCAAACTCGGGTCCTTGCACTTGCAGGGCAGGTGGCAGAACTACTGAGCTAAATCCCCGGCCCCAAAATTAACTCTTTTTAAACAACATGGTGACATTAGGTGAAAAGTCACTGGAGAAATTTTTCAAGTGTGATCAGATTGGAATCATCTGTCCACTAACAATAATTATCGCTAAAAAATGGAAAACCTGTGTGTTCCTGTCTAGTGAGGAATGTGATGTGAAAAACACAGAAAAACTTACACAGATTCTGCCAAAATATGTTGAACAAAAGTGTACAATTCTATTATACACTTCTAGTGCACAATTCTAATTGTAGGAATTACAGAGACAAGTTGAAGGAAACAAACAAAATCAAACATGGGACATTGTTTTCGATAATGGATCAGATTTGCAACCAAGTGTCCCCTGGGGGCCTTATTTGAGTCTTGACTCGAATCAGCAACTTTGAAAAGAATTCTTAGTAGGGCCAGAAATTTAGCTCAGTGGTTCCTCCACCTGCCTCACAAGTACAAGGTCCCAAGTTCGATCCCCGGTACCAAAAAAAAAAATTCTTAGTACAACCTGGGTGATTTGATTAAGAATGAAATATTACAAGACAAACAGTTACTGCTGATTTTGTGAGTTGTGCCAAGGGCATGAAGTGTGTGCTAAATGTAAAGATGGGATTGGCAAATGAGACAAAACCTTGGTAACAGTTGAGTCCATATGATGAGTAATGAAGATGCATTGTACTAGTTCCTGTTTTGGAATGTGCAAGAAAATTTCTATGATACATCTTTGAAAGCACTCCTATGTATACTGTCCAATATTTCATTCTTCATACTTTTCCTTCATTCTTTCCTAACTGGACTCACAGAGTCTAAGTGGTTTCCAGAAACCCTGGTGAGGGCTGGGTGTGCAGCTCAGCTGCAGAGCGAGCAGGTGCCAAGCCCTGTCTAATCCCCAGCACCAAAGAGGAAAATACATCAGGATGCAGCTCCTGTGACCATAAGCTTTTCTAAAAAAAAATTTTTTAAAAAAAGCTCCTTGCTTTATTAAACTACTCTATTTTTGTTTTTCTTTTATCTTTTGGAAGACGGAACTTCTTACTGGTTGATCAATGATTTTTTTTCTTCTTTAATGATGTATGATGTCCCAATGCCAGCAAAATTTGCTGATGTGATTTCCTTACCCAGGACAGAGCTATGAAAGGCAATAAAAGTTGCTCTCTTTTCCATGTAAAGCCACTTCTGATTGGCAGTCCCATTATTGTATGGCTTATATTTCTGGAAAAACAAACAAAACATGGAGTTGAATAGACACATGAGTATGTGAAATGGTTATAGCAGTCATGTTTTTCATTGCATTCAGAAAGAACAACCAAACATTTTCCAATATAGACAATATTTTAGGTCATAAAACATGCTCAAATAGATACAAAAGAAATAGTCCCCTGCATACTACCAAATCATTGCAGAATGAAACTGGAAATCAACAGCAAAGCAAGCCATAGAAACTATGCAACAGATAAAGTCTGAATAATACATTTATCAATGGGTCACAGAAGAATTCAGGAAAGAAATAAAAAGTTTCTAGAATCAAATGACAACAGAAGCACAACATGCCAAACTTTATGGCACGCGATGGAAGCAGGTCTATGAGGGAAGTTTACAGCTGTGAATGCTGTAAACACAAGAACAGAGCAAGCCCAAAGAAATACCCTAATGATGCATCTCAAGGTCCTAGGAAAAATGCAAATCTGAAACTAACAGACGGAAAGAAATTATAAAGATCATAGTGGAAATCAATGAAATTGAGATTAAAAATACACAAATGATCAATGAATCAGAGTTGGTTCTCTGAAGGGAGGGGAAGGGAATCAGAGGATGAGGGAAGAGAGGAAAGAAGGGAGAGGAAGAAGGAATAAAGGGTGGTCAAGATGGGCTATGGACATGTGCTGATTCCCCATGATGAATGCATTTACTCTGTACTGCAAGTATATACTAATAGAAAGGGGAGGAAATTAAATTCAGAAAGTGCAGATAATTAGTCACAATTTCACTATGCACTGGCAATTACCATTGATATTTTTGTGGTTATATACATAATTTTATGCTTATACATATGCCACGTGGATTATTTGATATATAACAATAGAATCACAAAATACATGCAATTTGATAATTGCATTAATTTTTTAAATTTAACAATATTCCATGAAACTTTTTCTAATATTTTTGAAGAATATATTCACTTCATCTTATGAATATTTTATTTTACCAAAAATTCAGTAGATAAAAATGTAAGTTGCTTCTTTAAATTTCCCTGTAATAGACAAAACAGCATGTGACAACAATGTAAATAAATATCTGTGTATGTCCATGATAATTTCTTTAGGACAAATTTTTAGAAGGAGAGTTGCTGATAAAATATGATCATTTTTAAAGATGATGATCTAACTCATCAAAACTCTTTCTGGAGAGATGATTTTACTTAACACTTCCACCAACTGCAGATGAAACAGTGCACCTTCCTCATGTTCCTGCTCAAAATGGACAATCTCTCCCACAGCGATAGCTTAGTAAATGAAAAAAATAAAACCTTAATTGATTCACTGATATTCAAGGAAATTTTTGCTAAATACATTCAGTTAAATATGTAATGGAAACAAGATATTTATTCCAATCATAAAACTTGGCTCAAGTATTAGTTGAGAAATAGTTTCAATTTAACAGAAATTAAAGCAGTAAATTGCTCCTAACACATGAAGACATCTCAAGGAACTTTATAATTTATAACACCGACTCTCTCAAGTGAGAATAATACTAAAGAAGAAAATAAATTAGTCTTCAGAGCAGATTTAATGGGTCTGGCCATGGGAGCTCCTCAGAGGCCTGGAAAACCAAATGCTCTATTTTCAAGGAACAAATACCCTTAGCGTTGCCCTAATGTGCCTCATTTTCATTATTCTTACATGAACTTTAATATTTTCTCACAATCAGATTGCTTCAATAAATAAAAATGAAACACTGGCAAAGAAAAAATCTTGAAAGGTGATTCAGATTGCCTTGGGATTAAATTTATTTCTTAGAAAATGAGAGCCCTGGGGGAAGACATCCATCTCTACACTTAAGGAACTAAATTTACACATGTGTGAGGGTTGAGCTCACCATGCTGTGTGTGGAAGCGGCACCTGACAGAGAAGAATGTGATGTTATGCATACTGTGTCTCCCAGAATAAATTTCTAGTCCTTATTTACCATGAGGATGGAAGATTAAATTAAGCTTTGGTATTGGCCCAGATTGCTGTGCCCCCGTTTTGGACTTAGGGCCTGCCAAACAAGTTTCTTCACTGCTACACAAAACATGGGGGTGGGGACAAATGTTCTATGGAGACAATATATTCTGCTCAGCCAAAGAGATGGCAAATCCCGTGGCTGTCACAGAAGGTTAAGTGCAGAGGAGGCACAAGGCTAAACTTCCTCTGCTCCTCACGAGGGAAAATGCAGCCATTCACAAGTGTGTGTGGGTCCTTTGTCCAAAACCCAGAGGAGCCCAGGCTTCTCCAGTCTCCAAAACTGGCAGCTCTCAGAATTTGCAAAACTGTAGTAAAGTGTATTGCAAATGGATTGCTTAGTAGAATTGACACATCTTCCAAAAGGACCTGCCTGGCCCGGTTCCCTCCACCGGTTCCCAGGTATAGCCCTGTGTGTGTCCCCCGTGGTGGAACTGAGGTGCCTGGAGCAGCAGGCCACCTGACTTCATCCTCCCCGAGACTGTCCACACCATGAATTCTACCAGGTCATTTCTCACACCTCCTGTTGGATTTGATTTTGGTAACTAGCATAGTGCCTGACGTGCAGCAAGCCCACAATCACCATCTGCCATGTTAAACTAAATTAAGAGACACATGAACATGTGTGATTTGAGATCCAGGAGGGCAATTATGAAGATGTTAGCAATGACGTAGAGACAGCACTCCATGACAGCTATTCCTTACTCCACAATGAGGAAGGGAGCTTTAGTTGCGTTTAATCAAGGGCCCTGATGATTGGTCAGCATCCACCTGACCATGTCCTACCTTAACGATGACCTGAAGCCGGGGGTTGTGCATCCAGCCTTGGTCATAGACACGGCCAGCACAGGGTCTGGGTCACTTGCCAGGTGAAAGGTACTGAGGACGATAGATCACAAACACTCAGTCTCCTCCTGGGCCACTTGTCATTGTGGCTTCCCAGCTCCATTCAGGCTCTGCTACAACAGACGCGCATCCTTTCTCTCCCACGTGTGAGGACAGCCTTTCATCTTCTCAGTGGAGACTGCTGTAACAGCCAGCGAAGGGTTCGCCTGTTCTTTGGGGGCAGCAGACAGGCGTGGGGAGACAGCCAGGACCCTGAACAGAACACGGCTCCCAGCCTCGTTGCTGCCCTCCTGACATGGACACCACTGGTTCCAGCCTCTGCTTGGCTGGTGCCCCATCCCCTGCATGCCAGGGTGCCTGGCAGCCCTGCACATGGCACACAAGTGCCAGAGGCTTCTCCCCTCACTCAGCATTGCAGACCAGCCCTGCAGACCAGCCCTGCAGGCTCCCTGGGCCAGCTCTTCCCCATTAGTGGATGCAACCCTGTGGCTCCCTCACAGCTCTGGGATCAGAGCCCAGCCTGGGGAAGGGTCCCGGTTCCAGGCTGTCCTTTCCTGGGGACCCTCCCTCAGCCCTGGGGTAATGCAGATATTATATAATAGAATACAACATCCATACTACAACTCTGCAAAACTGATTGAAGTACCAAATTTGTGTGAGGTTTTACATCTCTGTGGTCTATGCTGAAAACACATCTGACAGGAAAGAACGCAATGCTTAAACACACTTGTCTCCTAGAATTGATTTAATACTGTGTACTCTCTGAGGAGGGTAATAGTACATGAGATATAATATTATGTATTATAATACATATCAAACGTGAGAACATGCATTATGTATACTCCAACTGCCTGGGTAAAGTACAGAGCTTAAAGCCAGGTATGATCCCACATGCCTCTAGTCCCAGCACTTGGGAGACTGAGGCAGGAAGGTCACCCGAGTTCATGGTCAGCCTGAACTATATAGCAAGACTCTGTCTCAAAAACCCAAACCAAAATAAAGCAAAAAAAAAAACAAAAACAAAAAATAGAGAGATGTTAAAAAGAGTATGCTTAATATACACAGAAGTTTCTACAGATTTCTCTCCTCGTGTAACTCCAAGTTTCTCCAGGCCTCCCTCCACAGCTTACCAGAACAAATGGGTTTCAATATCCACCACAACAGATCTATGCTTTTCCAAGTAAGAAAGGGGCTAAGAGATGGAGGTAGGGAATCACATGGGGAGGGAAGGGAGTAGAAACAGAATTAAGCTGCGTTACGTACATTTTTATGCCCGATGTCCCTCAAAGCCTCATGCACACATAGATGGGGCTTTTTCAGAAGTGGTTAGATCAGGGTGTGTGACGCTGGGATCAGGGGTGTAAATCAGTCGACTGACTGGTTTGGCATAGTTCTGGGTGTAGATAATGGGAAGGCCCTCCCTGGGTGAGGGTGCTACCCCTCCTAAGCGCTTGTGGCCTGGGCAGAATATAAGGGACAGAAAGAGGCTGCTGTTGCCCCTTACTGCTTCACTACTTCACTGCTTACTGCCTTGCTGTCTTCTGCCTTCTGCCTGCCATGGACTGTTTCTTCTCTTGCAATGCCCCTCTGCCATGCCACTCTGCCTTGGAGCCAGCCAAGGACTGAAACCTCTACAATCTGTGAGCTAAATAAACCTTTCCTCCTTTAACCTCGGGTGTTGGGTATTTTGTCTCTGCTTTGAGAAAAGTAACGAAGACATACACATACCAACTCCCCATGATAAATATAATCATTGTGGGCTGAAAACATGGACTAATAACATGTATCCAATGCAATATATATAGTGTAGATAATGTTACTGTTTTATCATGGCTTAATAATTCTTCATGTTCTGATTTCCCTATTTCAAACATGGTGTGATTTCTATTCCAGATATCCCTGAACTGATATGCTGTCCTTGGCCATCCTATGCTTAGTGAAAAACAGTGAGAATGACTAGGCAGATTTTCAACTTGGTGCCTGTTTACTCATCTGTACAATGAGATTAGATAATAATGCATGATATGGAATAAAATGAGTTAATGCATATAAGATGCATAAAATATTATAAGGTACAGAGCAAGTAATATTGGCTGCTATTATTAACAGTTGTGGCATTGTATATTTTTCTATCAGAGACCCCTGCAGTGGATTCTGATCTCCTGCTTGATGCTATGATGAAGGGCGAGAAGAAAGACTCAGACAGACTCAAAGAGAAACAGGAAACCGGGATGGTCAAAGCTGAGTAAGCAGAGACCCTGAACAACCAGACCACTGATATTTATTGGTGACACAATAAAGGGTAAGTTGGGCTGAGGGGGCTGTGTGTGGTTGCTATGGAAAAGTTACTGATTCAGGCAAGGCTTGTAAAAGAAGAGACAAAGCATTCTTGTGTTAGGCACAGAACAGACCAGATATAGGTTGTGGTTGATGATTAACCTCGTCTTTCTAGTTTAGAAGGTTTTAACTCAGAATGAAATTTGAGTTAGAGTCACTCTGACCTCGGTCAGTTTATTTCTCAAAACAAGCCAATTGCAGGGTTAACTCTCTACAGCCTGCACTACTTGCAGCCTACTTTGGGCATAATAAACTGGGTGGTCTCCCACATTTTTTCCTTAAATTCTTGTAAAGGAGTTTTCCCAAAGCCCAAGATGCAGGTTGAATTTTTTTATGGTGGTCTTAATTGGAGCTAACACAAAGCCTTCTTCATTGAAGAATAAAATAAAAATTATTGAGCTAAAATCTTTAAATTCTTTTTCTTGCATCCCTTCAGAGCAAAAATAAATGAAACATTCAAGGCTTTTGTCTGCATAGAAAAGCCAATTCCTTATTTCTGCCAACATGTTTACACCAGAGACTGAGGTGGCCTTCCTACTGTGGGAAATATGACTTGTCCTGAATATAAAACTTAACAGTTCGGGGAACAGAAGGAAGGGGAGACTGTGGGGAAAGATCCATTATAAAAGTAATATTTTTCCATTAAAGACTTAAAAACTTCCAGATACCAATTCAGATTTCTGCTCAGTGTACAGAAAGTACAAAGTACTGGAAAATATAATAAACTTTATAGCAGAACTTTAAGTATCACTCAACCTTCTACACAATAGTCACTATTAATCTTACACATGTCTCTTCCTCTACTGTTAGTTGGTGAGGTATCATTTTCAGTCCAAATACTCAATTTTGTGAAATCCCTTTCAGCACCTATAAAGCTGCACTGCAAAGGAGCTCCCCTTCCACAGTGCACCTCGGGCCTCAGCTTGCTGCCTGGTTTGCATCTTGCATTTTCACTGCCACTTGATCAGGTCACTCAAATGAGCAGATGGCCAGGTGTGTTCCACAGTGACCTCCTTAGGTGTCCAGAGTGGGAATCTCACTGCCCTTCTCCTTCTCCTTCCTGGAACAGATAGAATTGCTTCTCCTGCTCTTCGATACCATGACCCCCATCCCAGTGCTGATTTTCTTTGGCTTCCTGGACAGCACCATGGACTCCTGGCCTTGCCCTCAGCAGAGGAGGACACACAATCTGCACGAAGCCTGTGCTCACCCACTTGCACAAGAGCCCTAGACTGCCAAAGAGCAAGGTGGAGAATGCTCTGTGCCCCCAAGACACTCATTAGGACACCAGCACCTCTTTCACCAGCCTGTGATGTGAGCACATACGGCTCACTCAGTCTTCATAAGCCTCAATTTACCTTGTTTTGTAATCAAGTGACTAAGACTCAATGGGGTTTTGGGGAGGGGGGGGTTGTACCAGGGATCAAACTCAGGACCCTGTGATTAGGAGGCAAGGGCGGTGCCACTGAGCTAAATCCCCAGCCCACAGCTCAGTGCTTTTAAAGATCTCTTTTAGCTCCAAATTCCTCAGCATTCTATTTCTTTCTTCTATAATTGTGGATTCTGTTGAGGGGACATCTATCCCTGAGGACCCTCATATTTCCTGTCAGAGACAAAATGGTTGTTGATGTTATCCTGAAGGTTGACCACACCCTTCTCCTGGGTGGATGGCAGCCAGATGAACAGTGCATGGCACCCTCCTACCACCTTCCAAGTCTCCTCACTCACTTCTGCCTCTGCACTGGGCGACTGTGGGGAGGCCTTCCTCTCACAGTCAAATCTCACTTAGAAGGCTTTGCTGATGATTGTCTAAGAGAGCAGACCCCTTGCATATTTTCTATTGGACATAGGAGGCTGACATTAAATGCAAGGTAAAACCCAAAGGACTGAATGGCAAAATGAATAGTAGAAAAATCTGGGCCCAGTGATAATGACTTAGTCCCTGTCAAGGTTTATAGCTGGCTGTCCCCCTAATGCTTCATGCAGTCCTAGGCAGGAACTTTGAAAGGTGATTGGATTTTAAGGGTTTAAGCTGACTTCCTGTTAGGAGACAGGTTCTGGTCAGAAGAGGTGGTCACCAGGGCTGTGGCCTGCAAGGGTGCATCTCCCCCCGGCTCCTCCCTTCTCTCTCTGCTTCCTGTCTGCCATGCCATGAGCAGCTCTGCTCCACCTGGCTCCTGTGCCAGGCTCTCCTGCTTGGAGCCAGCTGACTATGGACTGAAACATGAGCCAAAGTAAGCCTCTCCTCCTTTAACTTGCAGCAACAACATCAGGTATCGTGTCTCAGCAACAAGGAAAATGACCAAGACAGCACCTTCAAATTCCAGATGGGCAGTTTCCTCCCCAGATGCTAACTTACTGCCTGGGTAAAATACAGAGGATAAAAAGACTGTCATTAACATGAGTGGAATTTTATACAGGACAGACTTCTGCTCGGGATCACACCCAGCCTCACCTTTGTGACTTCCTGCCAAGTGTGGCTGGAGTCCTGGAGGTGACTGAGGTGACTTGCATGCTCGGGAGCTGCTCCTGCTCCCTCTTGCTCTGCCCTACCTCTTCCCTCTGGACTCTGAAGTTTCCAATAAGGGATCAGCCAGCACTCTCATCTCCTTCTGGCCAGCCACCTCTCTGTTCCCTGGCACACGATGGGAAGGCCTGGCGATGACAAAGTCATGGCGTTCTGGATGTCAGAAGAGCTCAGAAGAGACCGGTGTGGCCATGCTTGGGTCTCCCAGGTGTGATGGCCCTGGCCCAACAGCTCCGTCTGTTGGGCAGAGCCTTCTGGTTTCCTTGAACAGCTTCCCCTCGCCCTGCTCTCCACACAGCACTCAGAAGAATGAAAGGCAAGGCCACACCAGACACCGGACAGGACTCAGAGCTGCAGTCCTCTCCCAGTGACCAAACTCATTACACTGGCCTTCCTCTTGCCTTCTGGTCCTGCTTCTCATTCCCCATGGTGTTCCTGAAACTCACAGCCATGCCTAATTGTCCTGCAGGCTTGGTCGGGGACAGCCCTCTACTGTAATGCAGGAAGACCCAACAGGAAAATTTGTTGCTAAATACACCAGACAGCTGGGCAACAATGGGACATCAGCTGCTGCAGGACAGTAGTTTTTATCTGTTTGGTCCCTAAAACTGCCCTCGATAACCTCTCACAGCTAAATGAATGGGTTCTGGTCCTGCGTAGCAAACCATTCACAGGAGAAGAGCCCTATGCCAGCTCCTCGCTGCATGGAGAGCTCAGCCTGCATGGATGGGGAGAAGGGAACCATACACCAGTGCTGTTCACAGCTGCTCTCTGGCCTCTCCAGACCACACAGGGGTGGGGTAGGGGTGGGGGGTGTTCCTTGCTGGGAGCTCTGCTCCTCGCAGAAAGTGCGTGGACGGAAGACAGACACTCCTCCATCTGCAGAAGTGGATGCCCTCGGCCCCATAGCCTTGGATGGCACAAAGGTTTGAAGAATCCAGAAAGTCACAGAGAGAAAGACTGCAGATACACATTTTGTGCAGCACTTCAAGAGGCTGAAGAGGCCCAGGGACCCACGGTGTGACATTAGCAGCAGAATTTGAAGCAATACCATCTAATAAATAAAGTTTCTGTCTTGTTAAAGAAATGTTTGAACGTGGGCCAAGAAAGAGAGAAATAGGCAAGGAATCATCATAGACTTAACAACTGTCAACATTCTGCCATTCCTGCTTTACCCAGTCACCTCAGTTTTTCACACATTTATTTTTGCTGGAGCGTTTAGAGTAAATCGGAGAGACCTTGCAGTTTTATCTGTAAATACTTCCATTTGTATCAGATTTACCAGAACTTCTTTTCTTCCTTCCTCCCTTCCTTCAGACCATTAAAACATTATTACAGGGCTGGGGATTTAGCTCAGTGGTTCCAGGGCCTGCCTTGCAAGCTCAAGGTCCCAAGTTCGATGCCTGGCACCAAAAATAAAAAATAAAAAACATTATTACATTCAGCAGCAGTAATTCTTTCTGAATATCAGATAATCAAACTGTTTTCGATTTCCCGATGGTCTGAAAAAGCCCTTTGATGTAGAATCAAAAGTGAGACACTGAATGGGGTCAGGGGAGAGTTGCTCTCACCAGCCAGTTATTTTCTGAAGGAGGAGGCAGCAGGGAAGGTGTGTGTGTGTAGGGGGATGAGGGCTGAGTGAACAAAAAGTACCAAAAATCTTCAAACTTGGGGGCTTTAGAATTCATATTGGATTCCCCCATATCATAGAGATAAATGAGATGGAATCCAGCCTCGAGCCCAACGGCAGGAGGAGACGTACCCAGAAGAGCAGGCTGGACGTCGCTCATCTGCACCTGACCATCTGACGGCTGAGGAGTTATGCCCAGCTCCCTAGCACCCGTACTTCTTTCTGTCTTTCTCCTGCCTCCACCAAGAAACACCCTGGCCACATTCACCCTCAAATGCGCTGGGAATACCTGTGTCCTCCTCATGAGTCCAGCGCCGATGGCTTGGTCGTGTTCTTCTCCACCAAAATCACCTCTGTGCCCGAGCGGAGGTCAAAACCTTGCACCCCAGGATGGGCGAGGAGCAGTTCGGCTTAGGATTTGCCCCTCTCTGAATCCAAACTGTGAAGCCAGAGCTTCTGCCCCTGGCCAGGCTTGGGAGAGACCAAGAAAGCCTGTCAGAGGCTGAAGGACATCCCAGCCACAGCGACACAAGGGCTCTGCACCTCCCAGCCCAGGAAGAGCGGAAGTCAGGGCCTGCTTCGGAACTGAAAGGAATGTGTTTTCAAGAGCAATTTGGAGGACATCAGGGAAGACAAAAGACTTTAGCTGAGGGAAGAATTTGGATGAGAGGAAAACGTGAAATTCACAAGAGAAGAGAAGGCACAGGGAATAAAAACAAATAAAGGAGTTCTGATCAAATTAGGGTCGTTTCTAACTGCTGGCTACAGCAGGCCTGGAAAATAAGATTCCAGGCTGCGTTTCAGTCTCCCCACCACACACAGTCTGAGTATCACCACAGGCAGGAGGACACACTAAGCTAATTTAGAGGAACCTACTACTTAAGGAAATCAAAGCACCAAGCAGACTTGTTAAACATGCTAAATATTACAATGTGCTGGCAAGTAAGTTAAGCTAGAGAAATCTATTCAGGCCCTACCATGTGCATGGTATAATGTTAACTGTTCAATGTGCTTAAACCATTTAACTCGCAAATTGTCCTCACAGTGTAATGCTGAGTAGATGTCTAAAGCTCATGAAATAATACAAATTATTATAGATTCCTGCTACTGCATTGGACCAGAAAAAGATGAATTAAAAAGGAAGAAACTACATTTTACTACTTTCATATAGACATCAGGGCATCTCACCTGCTTATTCCTAAGTTTACCCACACACCCCTTCAACAAATATGCATACACCTTGGTAGGTCCTCAGGAGGCAAAGGTGGATGAGATTACTGTTTAGTAAGGCCAAGAAATTTCATTCCACTGCACAAAATGAACTAAAGGGAAAATGACCTTCCTGCAAACTCTTTAATCAAGAGCATAAGACAAAAATGTGCATGTTGGTATAAACAGTAGTGAAGAGCAGCAAACATTTTAATTTGTACCCAAATAAGAAAATCAAAGACCAGCAGAACATCTCACTGGAATCCTTTCTATGTGTTTCTTCTGTGGGTCTGCATTTCCTCTGGAAGACTGTCACCCTCGTGGGAGTCACGGGGAGGCACACGTGCCCGGAGCTGGGCCTTGAGTGTGAGTCTGTCAGGCCTCGGAAGTCTGTCATCTGCTCTTAGAATTCTCTCCAGGGTGGAGTTTGGCCAGGATGCTGGCAGATCTGTGTATAAATCCTATTTCCATTAGGATGCCGAACAGGAGAAATCCACGTCTTAGTGATACATAATTTAGCTCCTTTAATATGTCTATAAATAAAGTCCTCCTATGACATAAGAAACAGCATCCATCTTTGTTATATTTGCTCAGAATAATGGAGCCATGTATTATTTTTCAAAAATGATGAAGATTAAGACTTGGAAAATTCATGATGAGCCTGTAATGAGACTCTGCTTCCCTCCCCCAGAAGTGGGTCAGAATCTGCTCTGGAACCATGCAGTGTACATTCCCGGTTCCATGAAGTTTACTCAGTAGACAGTGCTAAGAAAGCTTAGTTAACGTAAATTTTCCTCTCAACAGAGAAATCTTGACAGCCTCAAACTACATGTGCACACACGCGCCAGCTTTCAATGGAGAATAATACACTACTACGTATAAACAAACAGCCATTGTGAATAACCCAGCCAGCCTTCTGGCTTCCTAGGAGGACAAATCTGGGCAGGCTGCGGTCCCACGGCTCGCAGCCGGTGTCTGAAGTCTGGCCGCTGGGGGCACAGGTGTTTGGTTGCGATCCTGGCCCAGCGCGACAACTGCGGTAAACGCACAGCCTAGTGGCAGTGCGGCTCAACCCCGGAGCACCCTCGGGTGTAAATGAGCTTCTCAGGGCACACTGTCACTGTGGTGATGGAACTGCAAGCATTAACAATTAAGTTCCTGGGTGAGCGGAGCTGACCTCCACTTTGCAAACCCGACAGCCGCATGGCGTGGATTTGCCCAGCTGAGGCTCCTGGTTCCGAGCCCAGCACCTGCAGCGGCTCCAGCAAAATCTCCCTGACAGAGACGGACAACAGCACCATCTGGTGTTGGAAACGGAAATCTCAGCTTCCCAACTCCATTTCTTTGAAGGGAAAAATAGACATCCTTGGTTTTAACACACTTAGCAAGATATGGACCATGATTCCTCCCTTACACCCGGTGTTCAGCCTCCTTCTTGGATTTTACTTAGGAGCTCCTGAACTTCCAGGCAGAGGACGCGTACTCACGTCAAGTTTGAGTCATTTCTAAACCATCTTGTTTCATTAATTCTTTCGTTCATTCATTCATAGGACGAATCACCCATTGGTCATTCATCCCTTTCTCCGGTATTTCTTGAGCATCTAACATCGTGATAAACAGGACGGTGCGTTTTCAGGGTTTGGGAGTTCACATTCCAAGGGAAAGAAGAGATAACAGACCCTAGGTGAGTAACACTGAAGCAGAGCAGAACCCTGTGGTGGGAATCCCCGGAGCAGGGTGGGAGCGGCCTTAGCAGCGCAGTCCCCAAAGGCCGCTCAGTCGATGTTTGACAGTGGACCACGGGAAGGAGCCAGCTGTGCTGATCTAGAGGGGGGACGGGCATGCTTGGCCGAGGAAGGGACAAAGGCGAAGCGCTGACTCAGGAACACACCGGCCCTTTTGGGGATCAGAGCGGCATGGGTGTGGTGGGTGCACAGTGAGGTGGGGTGGGCTGTCCCTGTGACTTGGTCAGAGACGACACAGGGCTTGCTCTGCCCCCAAGCCTTCTCCCTGGAGGCATCGGCGCAGGCTGCACCTGCTTCCCTCCCTCCCTCCGTGCTGCACAGGACGCTCCAGAGGGGAAGACGGGGCTGGAAACGTGGTCGTTGCCCTCGGCGTTGTGGAAGAGCCACTCGCGAGAACCACACTCTGGGAAACGCCTGCCGGGCTGCTGCTGGCATCAGGACAGAGCCAGTGAAGGGCTCCTCAGGGCCAGGAAATGCGTCTGCAGAGCTGAGGACGGCACCCGGGGCTCCGGAAGCAGTCTTCAGGAGAAATAAGTTCCCACACAACCGCGACAGCGAAGGCCAGGTAGCTCTGGTTTGGGATTTGGAACCACACCCACTCCTTCCTGCGCTCCTTTAGTGAGAGTCAAAGAGCGCTCGCTCCCTGGACATCACAGGGCCTGTGTGGCTCGGTCCTTGTCCTCTCGGAGTCCCCAGGCTGGGAGCTGGCAGGAGGACGCGGCCGGCAGGGTGTCACTGTGGACGCTCACTGCTGTCCCGACTCCTCCGTGGAGGAAGTCAGTCTACAGGCGTCTCCCCGGAACCTGCTTCAGCAAGAAGCTTCAGCGCCCTCAGAGGCTGCTTACATAAGCAGAATATGATGAACTCCTCGAATTCCCACCCACACAGCTGAGATTCTGGTCTTTTGAAAATAACATCACAACCAATCCTGCAGAAAGTAGATTGCGTGGTGGCCACCACCGAAGCTCCAGTCCTCTGCCGTGGCCAGAGAACCAAGGCCATGTGAGCTCCTCACCGGCGAGCTCCTCCAGCTTGGCCTGGCTGGCTGCTCAGCTCGCTGCTGCTTTCGGGCTCAGGAGCCAGGTTGGGAAAGCAGCCTGCTAGCTTTCGGGGCTGCACTAATCACCGAAGGATCTCGCTGGAGCGCGCGCTGTTGGGAGAGCATCCTTCTGTAGTTGCTTTTCCTCTGCTTGTCTAGCTTGCTTCTCTTCTCCAAAAGTCGCTGCAGGTTTAGGGATGGCGAACTTGCTTCTGGGCACAGCGTCAGCCTGGACTTCTAAAACCAGAGCTGCAAAGAAGAGCGTGAATCACAAGGCAGAGCCTCAGGAGGCTGGAAACACAGGTCAGAACACAAACGCAAAAAGCTTTCCAGCCCTGCCCTTCATGGGCTGCTCTTTACACTTAGAAGTTGGATTTCATTTAACTCCACATTTGTAGATTCCTTCCCCTCAAGATATTCTTAGTCAAAGACTCTAAAAATGGGTCTTCTAGGAGTAAGTTGGTTATTCTACATTCTTATTTATTTGTTTTTTGAGACAGGATCTTGCAGTGTGGCCCAGGCTAGCCTCGAACTTATGGTGATCCTCCTGCCTCAGCCTCCCAGGTGCTGAGATTACAGGTGTGCACCACCACACCCAGAAATTATTCTATATGCAAATGTGCTTAGACATTTGCCCTAGATCAGGCTAGGGGTTCAGTCTTATCAGCCAAAGTCCCATGGCCGTGGCTCAGCTTTACCCTATGGTGTTCCATGTATGTATGTGAGAGGGTGACGTTTTAAGTTGGATCAGCTGCCTTCCCTTTCTCTTTCCTCTGTAGGTGAGCAAAGGAAGAGGAGCACTGGAAATTAGGGTGCTGCACGAGGAAGCCCTGACCAGCAGTGACCTGGCAAGCAGAAGGCTCCCAGCGCTGAGGAAGAAGATAGAAACCCGGGCCGGCACTGGTGGCAGGCATCTGGGCAGGGCTGTCGGGTGTCGCGATCCAGGCTCCGTGGCTGCTGGTTGCTCTGGGGTCCCCTCCCCTCTCCAGGCTGTGGCCCTCTGACATTATTCCACCTCTCTGATCCTGATTTTCTTACCTTCCAGGGCCACTGTGAGGATGACAGTTTGACCCTGAGAAGTGTCTAGCCAAGCTCCAGGCATGACTGGAAAGTGGGCAGACGGCGCCCGGCCTGTCCTCCGAGTAGCCATCGCGTGGCCGTCGCTCTTGCTGTGCCTTTGGACATCCTCCCCTTCTCCCGAGGCCGAGGCCTTGGCTTTCCTGGTGCAGCCTCTCTCCTTCTCCTTCTGAGTCACGCCTGCCAGTTGCTGCCCCTCCTCCCTTCCACCAGATGTGGTCTCTGCAAATCTGTTTGAAAGGGCAGATTGGGCAGATTAAACACCAGATGCGGGTTCTTCTCCCCTCCAGACAAGAACTGGGAGAGGCCTCAGGGTTTCGAAGAACAGCAAGTTGCCCTGCTCCCCGAGGAGCTCTCTCTCGACAGCTCAGGGAGTGACCTGTGATGGAATCCTGCAGCTGGCAAGCATGACAGAAAACAGTGGATTCCTCTAGATGAGTCTTTCCTAGACCAGTGCTATTTCAGTTGGGCTTTAAGGGATGAATAGGAGTTCATCAAGAGGGTTAGGCTAGATCTGGGTGTATAGACAGGAGGGGCCAGGTCAAGCTGGAGAAGAAGAAGGGAGTTCCTTTGAAAGCACTGAGGACTCCCGACTCTGCACCTGGCTGTAGCTGATAAACAGCAGGAAGCCAGTGAAGGTGTCAGAGCAGGTGAGTGATGCTATCAGATCTGCCTTCCGGCAACTGGTTTAGGATGGAGGAAAAAGCACCTGAAAAGGAATTTGGGCTTTGGAGTCAGATGGCTGGGCTTGAGTTTTAGTCTTCTCTTGTTCTGGCTGTGCAACCTTGGAAAAGTGGTTTAAACTTCTTGTTTGCCCATCAGTCAAAGCTGGAGGGAGGCGCGTGGCTGAACTTCCAGGTGGTTAAGCACAGAACTATCCTTGAAATCAGTTCTCTTCCTCCTAATCCAGTGATCCCTCAATACCACACGTTGCCCACAACTTCACAGGAAGTAGAGGCTCTCAGCAAAAAGTGCCACATCCATTACTCTAAAATGAGCTTTGTACCACACTGTGGATGGAACTTAGCCCCTGTGGCACAGATTAATGTATTAACATCCCTAAGGCACCTGGCACCAAAGAGGTTGGCAGCATGTTATTAGAACAGGCACTGTGAGCACTTCCTGTCCTGGCCTCCCTTAGTCCCCAGGCCAGTCCTCAGCTGCTCATTCCACCGAGGAGGCTGAGTTCCTGGCTCCAGGTCACCAAGCTGGTAAGGAGGAGGTCTGCTGTGTAATCCTCATCCATGTCTCTCTGGGTCTTACTGCACCCTGTGGCTCCCTGAGACAGTACCCTCAAAAAGTGACCACATCTCAGCCCTGGAAAGTGAAGACATAAGGGTCCAGAGGCTGAGAGAGCTGTCCAGGGTGTCTCTGTGATGTGCAACAGAGGCTAGAAACCAGGTCCTGGGACTCTGCCCCGGGTGACAAGACAGGTGACCTGGCTCCTGCTGCTCTCCCGGTGCTGGTGGATCCTGGAAGACTGGATCTCAACTCCACCCAGGGCTTCCATGGTCTCCCAGACCCAAAGCAAAGCAAATGTAAACCCAAGGAAGGTGTTGTCAAAATTGAAAATTTTTTAAAATGAGCTTAATTTACATTTATAAAGTTGATAGGTAGAAAACTAGGGGAACGAACCAGACCTTGAATTTGGGGGAAAAAAACATTTTTTATTAAGTAGCATTGATCTCACAAGCTCACATAGTTTGTATATTTCACAGATTTAAAACTCTGGATTCATTATGTTAACTTTTTGTTAAGTCAGTATAAATGCATTTTGTGTTATTTATTATACATAATCATTCAGATATTGGAATAGAAAAATACTTTTGCATTTAGAATATCCAGAAGACCATAATACTGATTATGCCAAAGCAGTCTGGGAAGAGTTAACCCCACAGCTGGCTTGCTTATAGAAGTGAGTCTGGCTGAACCCTATGTGCTGGGGCCAGAGTAACTCACACAACTAACTTTCCCACAACTAAAACCTTCTGACTAATTACAACCATAAATTTTGTCTATTCTGTCCCTAAGTCAAGAATGTTTTGTCTTGTCCTTTCTGAGCCTTGTTTACAGTAATTTCTATAGAAATTGCACCTAGCTCACCTTTACCCCAATGGATTGCCAATAAAAGTCAGTGCCTGGGACTGGCAACCACCTTTGTTGGGTGCACCAGCATTGGTCATCCTGGCACCCAGCTTTCTCTCTCTTAGTTCTGTCTCTTAGTGTATTTATTTTTCAGGCCTGTGTTGTATACTGGGCAGGGTACTGGAACCTAACTGCAGGGGTCTTCAGTAATTGGAGCCCATCATAGGGGCTTGAACCACAAGCAATCACATGCTCAGTGAGGCTACTCAGAAAAAAAAGAGTAAAAACAAAAAGGAAAAAAATAGAATCGATGACCCAGTGCCCCTCACATCAAACTGATAAGGACATCCAAACAGGAGGAACAAAAAAAAACAAAAAAAGAGGTAGGTGCTTCAGATGCCAGAAGGTAGTAAAGGTAGTCAGCTGGGACTAAAAAATGGAGTAATTGCTTTTGGCCCAAGTTGGCCTGCAGTGTTGAAATAAATGCTACAAAGGATAATTTATATAATCGTCATTTTAACAAACAAGAACTTTAGATATGGAACTTAGGGAGCATGTCAAAAATAACATCCAGACAGCTCAAAAAAGAAGAAAAGTTGCCTCCCTTAAGATTTTAACTGAGTCCTTCCTTGACAACTTGGAGCCTAGTGTGCTCAGTTTTGCAGCCCGAACAAGCTAGGGAGCCGCTCAAGCTTCTGCTCTGCCACAATGAGCCACTGGTGAGAACTGTACCAGACATAAAGAGGTTTTACAAGAGAAATCAAATTACAAATTTTGGTTATTTGATAAATGTATCTTTGTTTCAATTTGAGTTGATGTTTAATTGTTGCGCTTAAAACATTTCTTATGCATTGTGAATACTTGAATTGTAATTATAAGGTTAACTTGCTCTTTTCTGTACCTTGTTGATGAAGAACTCAAGGTCACTACCATTCTGTTGGCAGCCAGTCAAATTTTAAAATGTAACAATCTGAGAACAGAAAAATTGGATACTTTAAAATTTTAACAGCTAAAGACAAGTTTGTTATAGAAAGTTTATAGTAAGTGAAACGGAGGAAAAATATTGACAAGACTATAAGTATGAGAGATAACCTTTTGATATGAAAGGATTTTGTGTGTTTGTCTTGTTAGAAAGATAGAGACATACAAGACCAGAAGTCCTAGGTACATTGAGAAGGTGTGCAGAAGTGATTTATCAGGAAATATGTATGTTTGCTTGTTGATTTAAAGTCTGTTATAAAAGGTTGCATTTACAGGCATAAAGAGTGTTCGTTACTTCTGATTCTAATTCTTCAAGAGATCTCTGTGAACTGACTTACAAAAAGTTTTTACTGGTCTTATTTACAAATGTGAACCTAAAAATTGCAAAAGGATATTATAATTCAATTAGGCTAAATATATTTGAGTGCATTCTAGTTTTATAAATTGTCCTATATGTTTGTTTGTCCGTTTGTCTGTCCAATCATACACTGCTTAGTTTAAGCTCAACCATTTTTTTTCTTTTTTGCCTTTAAAATTTTTTTTTTTAATTTTCCTATAAGTTAAATTGGCTTATAGATAAAAGTTATTAAAGTTAAAGGCATGCATCCCCCACCAACCCGGTTGCTAGCAGATCAAAATGATATAATACATATTGTTGTCTAAATATAATCACTCCAAAACTTTAGTTGGTTACAAATGATGTATTTTTTTCCATTAAGTTTATTGGTACATTTTAGGTATAAAATACAGTTACATTCATCATTGGGATCTTGTACCATTACATGAGTATCTTG